>OMLB01027104.1:70780-82515 GCA_900302555.1 Myripristis jacobus | reverse complement strand
CAGAGTTTGCCCTTCACCTAAAACCTACCGAACCACATACTGCAGTTAGAACATTACGGAACTGTTCATGGGAAAAAAAAAAAAAAAAAGAAAAAAAAAAAAAAAAAAAAAAAACAGAGAAAGGTTACCTAGCTCCTCCTCCATTGTGCTGCCTCCGGCCGTGTCTTTGACCCCCAGCACTCTGTTGAACAGGATCGAGAAGGCGCTGCCCCACACACCTGACACAGCAAAACAATCATCTCAATGCACACTAAGAACATCTGAGAGGTGTAGTGTGTGATCATGCATCTGAGACAACAATGAGTGTGTTTTGTGTAAGCTGGCACATGAACGGCTCTTCCTCACCCATAAGAAAGTGGAGTGGGTTTTCCTCATATTTCTTCACAACAGTTCCCATGAAAAACTTGCTTCCAAACAGGTCCGGGGTCATGAAGGTGCCGTACTTGGCCATTCCGATTTCATACGGGCTGAACTCCACCCAGTCTGCCGGGTGAAACGTCAATGTCAGAGCGCCATTCAGCGTTACAACAACAATAATAACGAGGTACTAATTTGAAAATAAATAAAAGACAAGTTGTTTTAAATCAATCATCACATATATTTCAGCTGGTATCTACCTATTTTACTGAAGAAGAATGTGTGTGCACTATGCATGAAACGTATATTAGATAAACAGCGCACACATTAATTTGCTAGTGAGACAAAGTGTAGAAAGTTAATTATATGCATTGAATTTATTGGGCACAATTTCAAACTGAATACAGCAGGTTGAATGTGATTTGTTCATTATTATATCTAAATTTAACCTCAAATTTACCAATTCATGTTGAGCTTTCTTAGTTAGTGTTCTTAAAGCCACCAGTTGCAGAGCCCCTCTCTTCACCTTGCCAACCACAACAAAAAGATCTGCAACCTATGTCATTTGTCATATCAACTTCCTAAATCAGACTGTGGCCTACTAAACATGAGGCTAGGCAGAGTTTCAAAAAATGTGGTTGTTTGCTCGCAGCATGCAGCATGACTCCAGTGATAGTCTCCGCTGACCGCTAAATATCCAAATATGATGATGCTACAGAAAACGTTCGGCTGTCAGGCGGCACATTCACTGCTTGTAAACATGCCGACTGACCGCAAAGTTGTATGGAGCCTTTCCACGAGGCCAAGTACTAACGCACAAACATGTAGGCGAGAGGGGGAAATGAGGCTTGTTCATTGGGCTGAGGGGACGAGTGGGACCCAGCAGCACTTGAGTTGTGGCTGGCTGAGTGAGGAGTGTTGGCAGTGTTAGAGGAGGAAACTGCCTTCCAGTTGACACTAACGCTGGAAAAAGTACGGCAGTGTCTTATGCAAGTGCTTATGCAAGTCCTGCTACTACTACAAGACAGTTACTGTTACTTTTTAGGAAGGAGAACATTTTCCGGGCATTTCCATGAGGACAAAAGGACAAAAGTTCAAAGTCGTTTCTTTACTTGAAAGAAAAAAATCATAACAATAATAATGCCAATTCCAAAATAAAGTGTACCAACTAATGAGTGTGTCTATGAATGCGTGCACAACTGACCAATTTACAGTTGTATCATTTATTTTGTGAAGTGAAAGAGCCCCAAAAATGTGTGATTTTGTAAAATACCTCAGTAAAAGATATATTTAAGAACAAGGAATTAGTAACTTAGAGAACAAGTGCACATAAGAGCTTCTCATTTTATAGTAATGTGATTAAATATAATTAGTTACTTCCTCTTTTAGCTGACGCAAAAGGAATGCCATCCCTTGCAAGAGAGGTGTGTCTCAGGAAGCTGAGTCTGAGTAATTTTTTTTTTTTTATTCGTTCTGCAAATTTTTATTTTTTAATCGACGTGTCAGTGTGAGCATACACAGTAATTATGACGTCTTCAAAAGGGACAGCTTCTACAGCAACAGGTGGAGACACACACACACACAAGCACACACGCACACACACTCGGGCACGCAGTGTGACATTCATTTTGTCGTATAATGGAAATCCTTACAGCTTAAACCTCGGTCACCTTTCAGCCCATAATTGTAAAGATAAAGTTACAACTTGAGATTAGCTTTGCTTGTTTTGACAGCATGGTATTTTCCACTGAGTCGAGTCATACAGAAAGAGGAGATTTGAGGTTGGAGGAGAGCCACGCAAACACAGAAGAACAAAGATTTGCGTAGGCTGGTCACACACAAATGACGCAGTGGAGGTCAGTTTTGTAATTCCAGGAGTGATGATGAAGGACAACAATAGAACAACAGCAACTGGTTCAAATCGTGTCCTTACGATAGGTCTCGCCTCGAGGCATCTCACAGCAACACCTGACAATCCACTTGCTAAGAGGGCACTGCACATTATAAACACTCCATCTTCCAAACACAACAAATAGCATGCTTGTGGTCGGTGTTGCTGCTGTGATTGTAGTTCTGTGGGTTGCATCGTGCAGCGAACACACACATACCAATGCGTCCTTCACTGCAAGGGAGATATTGTTGGGAAGTATTTCTAAGAACGGCGTTGTTATCACTGTTTGCTTTGCTGTCGGCAAGTCTGTTGACATTTTTGAACCATGAGCTATGTGTCCTTGAGAAATAAACGAATAAAGACAGCTGGAAACGCATTTTAAAAAATTTGTCTTGATGACATTACAGGATCAGAGGCAGCTGTGCTTGTTTGGTTTCTGCCCTTGTCAGAGAGCAATTACTGTCTCCTGCCACACAAATACTTACTGATCTGACCCAGCATCATTAGAATATAATGTGAATATTTTTCCATTGTAGATTTTCTATTCAAATATCAGCTCATCTGAAAAATAGCTGACTGTTCCTGTGCTACATCGGAAAAGAGGAACTGCAATACAGGACGAGTCTTTCATCACCTTGCGAGCACTGGTCAGTTCCAGTAGATGTCCTCTAGCTGCCACTAGATGACAGCCCATTGCAGCATGGGAAACAGGCCACATTATAAGGAAACGTGTAAAGCCTGGCTACTTTGCATGTGGCTAAGCTAATTTGATCACCTCTAGTTACTCATTACATACGCAAACTAGTTCTGTCAAGTGTATATGCAAGCTTGGCGGCAGGTATACGTGCACACAAAGGCAAATGCACAGAAGGACACGTAGAGACACACATATATATATATACACACACACTTACCTGCAAACATGAGCTCAGAGACATCAGGCTTGACGTGCAGACAGGTGAAGAGAGGAAGGGGACTCTGGGCCTGGTTCACCTTCTCCTGGATCTCACTCAGCTTGGTGTCCATCCTCTGGTATGCAACCACACACACTTTAATTCATTATATTTAGTTACACATAAAGTGTACATCTACTGACAATATTCAACATAGTGTTTTCATATAAAATACTTCATGAAATACTAATATATTCATGTCACTATTACTGTCATGCTTACGAGAAAGTTAAAGAAAAAAATAAATGCAGAGATAAATATTCACACATGTCTGAGGCGGGACAGAGTGAAGCGGCGGCTGAGGGCACTGAGGCACAAAAGAGGAAATGAAAGTGTAGGAAAGCTAGAGAGCCACAGACTGGTGAGCAAGGGGGAGACAGAAAGAGGAAAGCCACTAAAATTAAAACTAACAATGGATGCCTGACGGCTCTTACCGCAGGTATAAGCGTCTCTCCGATAAGCATGCCGAAGATGTCTGTGAAGGTTACTGGCTGCCCTGAGGCCTTCTTGGTCCACAGGGCCTGGATGTAGTTGGTGATGTGCTGGGGGAGAAGCAGCCTCAGCGGGTTACTGCTGACACTCTTCATCAGCTCCTTGTTAATGTCCTTGGGGCCCTTAGTAGGAAACTCTGAGTGGGAATAGAGAGTGGACATATACCTGGAGGGGGTAAAGAGAGAGAGAGAGACAGAGACAGAGGAAGAGAAACAAAAAGAGAGAGACACAGAGTTGGGATGTGCAGAAAAGTGTTATGCAATTAAAAGTAGGAAAGGAAGTGTAATGGTGCACTCGCTAGCTACTTCCCTAACCAACTCAGGAAAAATAAGCAGACCTCGACTCTCAAAATGAATGAGGTTTGGTGTATCATTTCCTCTATCAGGTTGCTCAAATAAAGGCTAAATATTTCAATATCTGTTTTTCCTATTAATGCACAACATATACCAGTATGTATGTATGTGCAGTACATAAATGCTTGTCACTGAATTTATATAAAGTAACAGAATTATGTCTAATGCCAGTATGAATAACCAATACTTGAGTTGTGCGAGAGGAACCAACTCTGAAACGCTGAGGGCGTCGCCTTTCATTCTGCCTCTCCCTTAACCCCGTTTGATACCGTAACACAAAAACAAGCGCAAATGCACAATAGCTGCAACCAGGTGCGAGCATGCATTCACACAAACACAAACTCACAGACAATGATAAATTTCAGCTTCACAGGCAGAAAGCTGCAGTTGCCACAGGGTGGGCACGGCTTCACAGGCCAATGAATGGATAGATTTTTGTGAACCAATGAACTGACAGACCGCCAGAGCCAGACGGCAGGGCTAACTCGCACGACTAAACAAGGAAACCTCTGCCGACACCGATGACGCAAGAATCTACGACAAAGTTCTGAAAGGGGGCGTGGCAAAAGTCTAGGGGTGGGGCTAACTGTCACCAGTGAAAAATGAACTCCGCTTGGTCCAATGATGACTCCCACAAGTGCCTAAAATAACTGGAAATGAGTAACATGGGCGGGTGTGGCTACTGAGTCCGGGGGGAACTTGCACCATCAAACAGGAACTCTCTGCTGAGACCAATGGTGCCTCACACAAGAGTCTCTGACAAGCAGTTCATAAGTAATGAAAGTGGGCGTGGCTACAGTGCAATTTTCTTGACTTTACAATTAAATTTCAAAAAACTGGTGGAGAAAATTTTATGGTATCAGTTTGTACAGTTTTGGTTGTACTTCCAGGTTTTAGGGCTGCAGAATTGTAAACACCCAAATGAAGGTAACGCCTTGTACTACACACGTCGATCAGATGCTGTTCATGCTGTTCATCCAAATGATGCAGTACCTCGCTGGTGTGTGACCTACCTTCTTACGATCGAGATGTTTTACGGGTCAAATGTTATTTTAGGGTTACCTGTCACTTCAACACTCTGTAAAAAGGGGTCAGGCAGGGTGAGGGTGTGACGAAAGAGGGGAAAAAGAGGAAACTGACCACGTGGACCCCGAGAGGCCAGCGACGTAGGTGGCACAATCCAGGACTCCTGACTCATACAGGGCCTTCATCACTCCTGAGAAACCCACCATGGCTCGGAAACCACCTCCTGAGCCCACAATGGCAATCACTGGAACCTGAGACAAACAACAGTTCAGAGAAAGAGGGAGATAAAAGAAAGGGGGAGAGGCATGATGAAGATTACATGTTGTGCAAGAGCCCATGCTTGTATGCCTGTGAATAGCCAATTTATGAATGACTTTTATATGACTTTAAACGAAAAACAGATATGACTTTACACTGATGTTATCTCATCTCTTCAGCATTATCAACTTCCTCTCTGCCTCTGTGAACCACCCTCTGTACTACGAGGCTGCCATGCTGCCATGCTGTTGTTGCGTCACACATTTGCAACATTCTCTGGTTAGTGCTTTCTGATTTTCAGCTATTTCATAAGTTTCACTGAGCCATATCCTTTCCTCTCTGAAGTCTGGCCAAGAACCAGTGAGTATTTATCTCCGGGTCTATTTTGAACACCCTGACAGAGATAGTTCCATGAGAGTCATCCTGCAAAGTGAGTTACGGGATGTTCCCGCACACTTGGAGGCTAAACGGTCTGCAGGCTGGTTATCTCGTTGCTGTGAAGCTTCCGGCCCATGACGAGGGACAGGGACAGGCCTGGCAGGAGCTTACAGAGGTGCACCGCCAGCCCAGAGCACCAAGACCACGGCAGTCAGAAAAGCCTAACTTTACTCAGCACAGAGCAGAGAGGAAACAGAAGTCTCGTCCACAATTATTACAAGAATCACTTCTCAATGTCAGATCAAGTGGAATTGACTAAAAAATAAAACTTATTAATGTTGAACCCTGACAGCATAATTTCTGAAAACCTAAAAGTGAGATTGTATGTCATAAATCTAAGGTGCACAAACTTTAACTATTTAGCTATTTATGGGAATAGACCTCAAAAACAGCATGTCAAATTTTTATCATAGGCAATAAACACTACATTCATTTACGTCATAAAAAAAAGTGAAGCCGAACTTAATTGTTAGAGATGCTACAGTAAACATACTAATATTTCAATCTAGATTAATCCACTATCAAGTACCGCTCCAAAAAAAAACAGGTCAGTGTGAGGTTCAGTATAGTGTGATTTAATAAGTCATCTTAAGTACCATGCATCAGTTGAAATTAACAAAAACCTGTGAACTGCAGAGAGGAACTCGGCATCTTTCTGTGGCGCCTACAGCAGCTTGGTTTCCATTATACAGCCAAATGAGCTGAAGTTCCACTTGAGCTTATTTAAGACTCATTTGAATTAAAAAAAATAAATAAAAAAAAAAACACTACTACTAAAAGCTTTTTGAATCTTCTTTTGCTCTGTTCCCACCTCCTGAGGAGCGCTGGGCAGGAAGCGAGGTTTCTCCATGTCCAGCAGCTTCTTGATTCCCAGCATCACCCTCTCTCTGCGCATCTGTCTGTACTGCTTCTCTTTTTCACACAGGGCCAGGCTGAACCGCAAGTCCAAGTTGGTACTGGGGTACACACACGTTGGAAACACAAATTACTGAACTAAATCCCTCACACACACATTGACACATTCAGACACAAGTGTAACGTATATAAACACATGCACACACAGAGAAGGGAAATTATATGTACATATAAACTCCATATATAATATGGAATTACAGTGTGGAATTTAAATGCAGAGGTAAATTTTTCTATGTAAAGTCATCTGTTTTTAGCTAGATGCTCTCTCAATCTGATCATTTAGCTACAGTTAACTCAGTGAATCATGTGTTTTTCTTTCCTGCTGAGAGGCACAGGAAAGAAATGACCTCTCTGTTGGTGGGACAGTCAGTCCTGACTAATTTTAAGGCAGATCTATAGATCAGGATGGTCTGCCTCCAGGGTGGTCTGGTCCGAGGCAGACGTCCACAGACAAACACAGTCATGACGTCTCACCTTTCCATTACTACCAAACCTACGGACATGCCTGGCATGTTCTGTCCCTCCCACTAACTACCATGTAGTGATGCAATGGCACTTATGATGTACTTCAACCCCATATTAGCTTACACCAGTCTCCTACTAGGGCCACAAAAGTGTTAAGAGAGATGAGCATAGTTATGCCTGTTTAAGCTCTAATTTGGGTTTGTGCAGTGCTCCAGGTGAATTCCTGTGCATTGTTGAACCTGCAACTGCATTTTTAAACCAGTGTCTGCCACAATTTAGCTAGAATTAGCTCATATTTAGCTTTGAAAGAGTCTGTACGTTAATGAAAGAGCCAATGGTGCCTTAGTAAATCACTGGAAAACGCACAGACGAATGAATTTCAAATAGATTACATACCACACCTCCAGGGCCAACTCTAAGTAGACTTTGGTTGCCTGTCAAAACAACAAAGTATGTGGTTACTGCTGATGGATGTTGGAAGTTCTGACAACAGGCACACACTCAGCGTTACAAAACAAAATCCACAGGGAGAAAAAGACAATAAAAGTGAGGGAGAGGAAGAGAATTGATTTAGGGGAGTATAGGAGAGGAGAGTGGAAAGGAAGAATTAGAGAGTATATGAAAAATTGGTGTAGGATACAGTATGGTTATGTAAAAGTGTAAAAAGTGAATGAGAATTACACATATATTCATCTGCTGATGTTTGATCTTGATTATCTTTGACGCAGTTTTCACTTATTATACATTTCAAAATGGCGTTTGTGCTAAAGTGTGCATGGCTGTGTTCACTGTCAACATGCAGGACATTCCTTTCAAGGAACGTGTGTCTTACTTTGCCAATAAGGAAAGGCACCGTCTCTGCCTGGCCAACTTTGAGCTTGGAAATGTCATATGATGAAGTCCCAAGTGTCTCATCCATCACATAATTGGCATCCATCAACGTTAGCTGGTTGGAATAAACAAAAGACAAAGGAGCGTTCACCATCAACAGTCTGCAAACACCAAGTGTCACCTTGTCATCAAGATAAACATTTGTCGAGTAGATGATCATCATATAGGCAAAAAAAAAAAACTAAGTCAATCACACTTTCAGAAAAGCATTAATTTATGTTTTTTTTTTTTCTTTAAAACAATAGCATTGTAGCTTAAACCACTTTGATACTACTTTCTATTAGGGCTGGGCAATTAATCAAATGTTATTTTCAGTGCCAATTTTGGCTTAAGACGATTATGAAAACAAGATAATTGATATAAAATGATTATTGTGCCGTATTCTGTTTGGTAATGATGCTTGTCTTGTAAATCTAGAGCACCCCTTTCCTCTGGAGTGGTGTGCTTTGGCCCGTCCTTAAAAGCCCAAATTCACTCCCAGCCAGGACGTGGCATGTTTATACTTAAAGTTCAAAGAAACCCACCATTAAAAAGACATTAAAAAAAAAAGTTTAACAAATGCACGATGTTTCCAAAGTCAGTGAGTAACCAAGTCAATTAATCATGATCTCAGGACTGACCAAAATAATCAGGATTGTGGTTTCTGCCATAATAAAGCAGCTTTAATTTTTATGATGTATACTATGAATTATGCTTATATTATGTCACTTGAAAAAGCAGCTACACCTCATAAATGCGGTTTACCCTCCACCACATGCTTTCTCTTCAACCTAGACAGGCAGATTGGACTTGTTTAAACTGGGCTCTGACCTCCAGGACGTTCTGCTGGTTGGGGTCCAAGATGAAGTGAAAGGTCTCATCCCACACCGGGTTGATGTCGTTGTCTATATGCCGGGTTCTCTTTCTGCTCTCCGGGGCCGTTGGGATGAACAGCTCCACGTATGGATCTGGTGTGTCCACTGTAAACACAAAGGCATAGAGAACTGTTTTCTTAAGCGTCACTGAATGCAGAGAGCCTCTCCCTACCTCACAGGATGACTGTTCATTTCTATTGGTTTGAATGGAGAGCGCTTAATTATTTTTCAGAGGTGTTTTCCCCAACCTAGAGTAACTGGCAAGGAAACATGCCAACATATTGTACCAGCTACGTACTGGACCTGTTGTACTAATATAGCATGTTGTGAAAAATCCTAACAAAAGATAGTTATTCACAACTCAGTTTTGATTTGGTAACAATAAATTAGGTTTGCTTGAGCAATACGACCTCTAACTTCCTGTTTCCAAGCATGTTTGGCGACTTGTGGCTGCTGGCTATGAACTCATGGGCAGACTACAAGGAAATTATGTTGTTTTGCGACTTTTGTGTGTGCGTGTGTCTACGTGTATGTGTGTTTTGTGTGTGTCGGTGCACCGCATGTTTACGCAGAAACCAGGTGAACAGGGGTAACAAATGTTTTTCACACTCACACAGGTCACCCAGTGCTCCCTTGGTGACGCTCTCAGCTCGCACCACCGTCACTCTCAACTTATGAGAAAACTGCTGCTCCACCTGCAATGCAGCATAAACACACAGTTCAGTTTATTTGGGCTTCATTGCCCTACAGGTATGTATTTGTCCTGTCAAAATAGTAGCAAAGCAACTACCAATATATCTGCAATTAACAATGGTGTATACAATCCATTTTTATGACATAGATTGACAAGAAATGGATGTGTCAATCAGTCGCTTTCATGGAAGAGACCCTGTGAGAAAACAGGCAACTGATCAAATCCTAAATAAAAATCCAATATAAAATTCTCTAGGCCAGGACTTAATTCCCCGCTGCGATCACAATGCGATTGGTTCATCTAAATAACAAAGAAGTAGACTCTCATAAAAAAAAAAAAAAAGAAGAAGAAGAAGGGCAAAAAACTTCTGGAGGTCACTGCGTGGTCTGGGCTGTTTCCTGTTTTGGGAAATAATTTTGATCATATCTACAGCAGAAGATATCAGCTGACGTACTTCCATCTTAGCGATATCCATCACTGATCCTATACATTGGCTGTGAGATTTTTTTTTCTTGGTGCTCTGTTGTTTTTGCTTGCGTTTTACGTTAATCCTCTGGGCTCCCGTCTATCACCAGAAATCGTCACATCTGCTGATGTTCACGATAGTTTCAAAGTGAGGGTATTGTTGAGGTACACAAGCAGCTTTGGACTACTTTTGCACATTTAAGTTTCAGCTATTCATAAATGAGTTACTTATTCTTTACTAACTAAAGGGGGTGATATTTCTTGCACAAAACAGCAGTACAAGACATTGTACACAGATATCGGTGCTTATCTCATGCTCATCTTTGCTACTTCTAAAACCCACATTATCCCTTGCAAGCTACTGCACTTGTTGTTCTGGCATGCAGGGCTGCAGTGATAACCCTAACAGAAATGGCCTTCATGTTGAACCATATTTTCTTCAGTGTTGTCATGACTTTCTTTCACTTTGGAGCCATGAAAGCAAATAAATGAAATAAATCTGTTAAAACAATTCCCCACGCTTCAGTTTCAACTGTTCCTGCCAAAACCAGTGACTTCAAAACGACTTCATGGTTTCAGGCTTTAAGTGAGACTAGAGGGCTGGGAAATATATTGATATCTTATTGATATCCTGACATGTAACTATATATCTTTTGGGATTTCAGATATTTTAATATTATGATATGGCATAACTGATGTCTTGTCCTGGTTTTAAAGGCTGCATTACAGTGACAAAATGCAATTTTCTGAACTTATTAGATTGTTCTTGCTGTTACATTATTTGTTTCTACCTGCTTGGTCATCATATCCACATTACTGATGCTTATTTAGTCAGATCTCATATATAAATATCTCATGACAGCATCAACAGTCATCCCTACAAAGTTTTCACAACATTGGTATTAACATATTTGGTCGAGGATATTGTTATATATAGATATGTACTCACAATGATGTACTGGTATGGGTCTATGGAAGCCATTATGAGCCGTCAGGAGGCTATTTCTCAGTCTGCAGGAAAGCCTTTGTCCAGATGTGAACTTGAACTCAGGAAGACTCTTCGGTCAATAGAGGAATCATTTAGAGACTGGAGGATGAGACAAAGCGTTTGAACATCAGTGCGACTGCTGGAGCTCACAGCACAAGTTTTAACTAGCCGCAGCATTACAAACTGTGATGCTTTTGGCACAGCAACTGTCAGTAGGCAATACACATAAGCAGCATGCATGCTATCCATTTCCTGCTAGAGCCGCTGTCACAGCCTCGATGACCAGGCTTCCTAATCTCTTGAAACCAAAGTAGAAGAGGGGAAGTGTGCAGAGCCACAGAGCTTTGATAACACTGTGCCTAAGGGATGTATGATATGTGTTTCTGTGTATTTGTGTATATAAGAGTCCATGTGTTGGATAAGAGAGAGTGAGATACCAAGTAATAAGAATAACAATGTAACATACTGTACAGCATGACCTCTGGTTGTGAACATGAAACTAAGGCAGTGGGATGATCATATTCAGCTGTATCATGGGCTGTTTGTTGTTTACAGTTGCTGAATGGGCATTTATGTGATAAGAAATTTGCCTACACTTTGTGTGCGTGTGTGTGTGCAAATATATGTGTGTATGTGAAGCCAGCTTTTCTGTGCTTCGGAGTATCTGTGTATGTGTATGCATGCCTGCATACGTG
>OMLB01027104.1:28744-70760 GCA_900302555.1 Myripristis jacobus | reverse complement strand
TGTGTTTCTGTGTATTTGTGTATATAAGAGTCCATGTGTTGGATAAGAGAGAGTGAGATACCAAGTAATAAGAATAACAATGTAACATACTGTACAGCATGACCTCTGGTTGTGAACATGAAACTAAGGCAGTGGGATGATCATATTCAGCTGTATCATGGGCTGTTTGTTGTTTACAGTTGCTGAATGGGCATTTATGTGATAAGAAATTTGCCTACACTTTGTGTGCGTGTGTGTGTGTGTGCGTGTGTGTGTGCGTGCGTGCGTGCATGCACTGGCGATAGCATCTCAAGGTCAGCAAAGGCTTTTCTCAGTTGTTCACCAAAGCGTATCATTACTGAGAGGACTGGGAGCACGTAGAGTGTCTGTGTGTTCACAGCACTGGTCACGTAGTTTGCATCAGTGGTCCAAGTTCTCAGAGTGCCAGCTCAGTCTTTCTCTCTCCCCCTCTCATTCTCTCTCTGCTGTCCTCTCTCTCTGTGCCAGCGTGTGCCGATTTGCAGCACACAATGTAATTAAAGTGTAGGGAGGCTGCTTATTCCTCTGCCTGTGCCAGCAAATAGAGCACTCTCAATGTTGAGCACAGACAGCTATATCCATATTAACAAGTGACAGAGACAAATGACACAAATAACTGCAGTAATCATACGTTTTGGAGTGGGATGCAACAGAAGTATAAACTTAAAAAAAAAAATCTCAAAAGGAATATTGTGAGAAAGTTGCTGTGATATCATAGGACATAAAACCATGAAATGCACCAGGGTCACAGAGATTTTAAAAAAAATTACAACTGATCACCACATGCACTGTGAGTCAAAAACCTCTTTACCTGAACATTGCAACACCACTGTACAACGCACTGTAGGCTTCAAATAAAACGTATTGTTATTGCCATGCAACAGGTTCTGCCTGCTCCTTATTGGCTGGGCCGAATCAGGTCAGATCTGACAAGGCAGGCATGGTATGAGTGTGCGATATGCAATGATGGAGAAAGTTAAAACATCAGACTGGAAGTTGAAACGATTCTCATTAAGCCAAAACACATTTGTAATGATATGTTATAATATAATATCATGTATGGGCTAATAAGTATATGACACGATAAAAATTAATCACCCAGATAACTCCGTGTCAAGTTTTTTATTCTCTTACAGAGGTTACTGTAATTTCCTGTTGCATCTGTTGACGTTGCCTTGTTCTGTAATCGTTCACAGCTCTTAAGTGTTGAATGTAAGCTACTCGAAACTAGTTATCTATAGTCCTGCTTTCGTAATAATGCTTCTTATGTTTCATCTCCGCCTGGGAATTACGCAAAATCAGCAGTTCAAGAAGACGCTGGTTAAACGAGACTGGTTGGAGTTACGCACTGATGTCCAAATTTCTCCCCAAGACATTTTAGCCGAAACCTTAACAAATGTCAGGTAGGGCTACTTTTGTAAGAAAGGAAATGCCAACATACCTTAAGCGGAGGGTGCTATCAACTCACAAATCCTGAAAAATGTGTCATGCTGTGCAGAAATATGGTTCCAGCGGTGAGTTTGTGGTGGAGGAGGTGCTACGGTCTCTCAAAAGACTCACACACACACACACACCCCGTCACGCAGATAGCAGCCTGCGGTAAGCTCTAACTTGAGGGAATCAAAGTTGTTATATATCACAAACTCCGAAGAAAAAAAAATAAGAAAGTTCCTTTAAATATCAGTACTAAAATACTTGAGAGTCGAGCACGGGCGGCGGAGTTCCGAGTACAGCCACCGCGCTGGTTCCCACCTCTCCAAATGCACTCCAGTGCGTAAAGTTTCCACCTGAGGGCGCATAGACATAAGGTTAAGCACAGATCAATGACTCTTTGCTATTACTCAGACTGAACATGACATAGGGTTGACGCTGGGGCCATCCAGTAGCCTGGTAGTCAGAGATTCCTACTGGTTTGAGACTCTGATGGAAGCCACAAGCTTTAGCAACCGCATCTGTTCCATAAGCGTCTCCAGTCTCGCTTTCTCCAGCAGTCTGTGGTTGCGTGTGATCACTCAGTTCCACACACTCTAAATAAATTTGTCACTGAGAAATTTGCTCAAGAGAAAAACTGTTCAAAATGAAAGGGACAGTATGCAGTCTCCTCACCTTTATTTAGGAAATTAGGCAGGGAAAACATGAAAGTTGTGGAGTCCAACCCGAGGCCAGCAGGAACGCATGGCTCCAAAGGTGATGGACCTCAATTATATTCAATTATACTATAGATTTCATGGTCTCATCTCGTCACACAAAAATACCTACAGGCATTATCTATACATGTTCCATATAAATAGCACTATATAGTCATTTTTATATTTAAAATGTGTTTGTTCCCTGAAAAGTTGCCTGTCTTATGTTTTCTATTCTTCCATCTTCTACACTGTATTATACCCAGAGGGACATTTAGGGGGCTATAATGAAATGATAGCACAATTAAGATGGATCATATAGGCAAAGTCTATTTCGAAAGCAAATCCCTGCATTTTTCAGTGTATTAACCCATATGAAAATGAATTCTCATACTTGCCTCATGATTTCTATATAGTGTGTATTGTTTTGATCAATCACACAAGAAACATAACAAATTGTTAAATATCGTTACATATTATTTTATATTTATGTGGGCGACTTGTAAGTTACCATAAAGGGGTCAGTTGCGCAGGAAGAGCAGCATGACATAGACTGGAGAAACCAGAAACTATCACAATCTTGTTAAATTCTTTCAGGCTGCTTTGTTATTTTCCATGAGGGTAGCCCACATCCGATTAGAAGGCACCTAAAGAAAGGGGCAATTGTTGAGACTGCCGGTAACAGCCTTACTTTTTGGCTCCAGAGACATGAACTAATATCGGTGGTCAGAAAAGAATACAATTAAATAACTGGATTGTGCAAGAAAAAACATTCCAGTCAAGTCTTACTCGTTGATTAATTCTGCCAGATATTTTTTTTGTGAGGCCCACAGTATGGACGGGACACCCTCAGAGGGCGTGCACATCACACCGTCCCGCCTAATATAAAGCTGCTGTGAAGTCAGCCAGGGAGAGACACTGCCAGCCTCAGAGTTGGACAGCACTGAGGAAGCAACAAGGACAACACGACAACGAGAGAACAAGACACCCGAGCGAAGACCAGTCCAAGGCTTTGGAGTATGAATAGACACATAGCAGCGCTTTTCCTTTTGGCACTGGGTTTTCTTGTGTGCGAAGGTAAGCATGGAAACCAAAAATTAGATAAATAGCCTATTTACTGCCTAGAGCTGACCGATGGTAGGCATGTGTCAGTATAGGCAGTGAAAGTGTAACTGTCTCAGATTTCTGTTTGACTGTTTTTTATTCTTCATATAATATCCCACAGGAATTTGAGGAATGTTGTAGTGATACCATAAAGGATGAAACACTATTACTGAGCTGTAATGTCATTATTAATTCATTTTTAAGCCACTCTGTGCGTCCAAACAAGAACATAATATGAGTAGTGATTTTTCAGATTGGAATCAATGAGTTTTCGTACGAGACGTTTCCAAGGTGTTTGTGCTTCACACCACAAATTAAGTGAATTCTCAATGTGGCTTTCAGGTAACCCGTGTTGCTCAGAGCCATGCCAGAACAGGGGCGTGTGTACAGCTCTTGGATCAGAGGGTTATGAATGTGACTGCACACGAACTGGATATTATGGACCAAACTGCACAACACGTAAGTGAATTTATAAGAGCTGTATGAATTCAATAAACTACAGGGTGGTACTTCTATGTGGTTTTTCTTTAAAATGATGATTAATTTCTTTTTCCCCAACTGGTCTTTTTTTTTTATATAGCTGAATTCTTCACCTGGTTGAAAGTATCCCTGAAGCCATCGCCCAACACCGTCCACTACCTTCTCACCCACTTCAAGGGCTTCTGGAACATCCTCAACAACATCTCATTTCTCAGGGATGGTGTCATGAGATATGTTCTGACTTGTAAGTCTAAAAAAAAATAAAGTAACAATAACTCTACCCAGATGCACACTAGAAATCTCTTCCTATATGCTCTGTTTTAAAGGTATTAAACATGCAGTGTTTGAATAATATGCTTTATGTTATTTTCTTTCTAGCCCGGTCCCATCTGATTGATAGCCCCCCTACTTTCAATGCGGATTATGGCTACAAAAGCTGGGAAGCCTACTCCAACCTTTCCTACTATACACGCACCCTCCCCCCTGTGCATAAGGATTGCCCAACACCTATGGGAGTAGTAGGTAAGCGTACTCTTTGTGCATTTGAAAAACCTGTTATCTCAGATTCTTGAATCCTGAACAAGAGTGGCTTGGCCTCATTACATCATGCTACACACACGCCAAGCGATCTGTGTTGCTGGCTGCTCAGAGACAGAGTGTGCAGAGGAAATCACAGCAGGACCTGCACCAGCCAGCCAAAACTAACATGCATGAAACCGCTCAAGCTATTCAAAACATCCAGCAGTACAATAACAAATTTGCAAGGATAGAATTATGAAATGGTTCACTTATAACGGGCAAAAAGCAACTGCAGTTTGATTTTTCTTAAAAACATTTTACATTCAAAACCTAGTTAACAAATATAGCTATAGCTTTCTTTACAAGAACGCCTGAATCATGACACTTTAATTAAATACAAAAACAAAACATCCAAATTCAGCTATGAAGTTATAACCAATATGATTTTGGTAGTGTATATTCATGTTCCTCATTGTTTCCTCAGGTAAGAAGGAGCTGCCTGACATCCGGATCCTGGCCGAGAAGCTCCTCATGAGGAAACAGTTCATCCCTGACCCTCAGGGCTCCAGCTTGATGTTTGCCTTCTTCGCACAGCATTTCACCCACCAGTTCTTCAAATCAGACATGAAGAAAGGACCTGCCTTCACTCAAGCTAAAGGCCATGGGGTGAGCAGAGCTGTCATTGCTTCATGTCACACCGTATTCTCAGCAACATCAGGAGACAGTGCTGTAATAATGAAACTACAAGGGTGTAAAACATTTCACTGGGCTGACTATGAATTTTTCGGATCACATCATGCGATGAATCAGCTTGTGTCACATCAGCTTCAATGGAATAGTTACTCAAGAGAAAAGAGGAAAGAGAAGCATTAATGTGATTGTTCTTGCTTTCAGGTGGACCTCAGCCACATCTATGGAGAAACCCTGGACAGGCAACACAAGCTCAGACTCTTTAAGGATGGCAAACTTAAATATCAGGTATGGGACCCGACTTGATCAAGTTCTCATGTTTGATTTTGACTGTATTCTACATTTTAAGCTTGAGAAACTCCGATTTTTTTTTTTAATGATTGCTTCCTCTTCGTCTTGATCATGCAGATACAGGATGGAGAGATGTACCCCCCAACAGTAAAGGATGTCGGTGTTGAAATGCACTACCCTCCTCAAGTGCCTGACTCTCACCGCCTCGCCGTGGGTCATGAGGCTTTCGGACTAGTGCCTGGCCTGATGATGTACGCCACCATCTGGCTCCGGGAACACAACAGGGTGTGCGACGTGTTGAAGGAGGTCCACCCCGACTGGGACGACGAACGGCTCTTCCAGACCACAAGGCTCATTCTGATTGGTGAGTATGTGAGATAGTGACTGATAATGAGGCTTATTATTGCCTTTCTCACATTTTCACTTTGGTTACCATTATATAGCACTGAATAGAGGAAGCTGTAATCTACGTTTCTCGGTTTTGCTGTCACAGAAATTTTCCACATTATCTTTGCAATCAGCCATCTGTTTGAACTTGTGCAAAGGGTTTGGTAGATGTGAGAAATTTTCTTCCTCTTCCGCCTCAGATGAAGAAAAATTTGGGTTTATAGGTCAGGTAGACAAATCAGCCTCTAAAAAAAAAAGTCATATAATCGACTGTGTGTGTAACAACAACATTTCATCTGTCCTGTAGGAGAGACAATCAAAATTGTGATTGAAGACTATGTGCAGCACCTGAGTGGTTATAACTTCAAGCTGAAGTTTGATCCTGAGCTGCTGTTCAACCAGCGCTTCCAGTACCAGAACCGCATTTCATCAGAGTTCAACACCCTGTATCACTGGCACCCACTGATGCCTGATGCTTTCCACATTGAGGAGCAGGTTTACAGCTATCAACAGTTTGTCTTCAACAACTCCATAGTGATGAACCACGGCATTAACAACCTGGTGGAGTCCTTTACCAAGCAGATTGCTGGACGGGTAAGAACCACTAGCAGCAGTATCTTTACCAATAATTGTTTTAAAGACTTTGCCGATGTTCACTGCTTTGAGACTGTATAACTGACCTCGTATTGTTTTGGTCAGGTTGCTGGTGGCCGAAATGTCCCCGGGGCGATTATGCATGTGGCCATGAAGTCGATAGAGCATAGCAGGACTATGCGCTTCCAGTCCCTGAACGCCTACAGGAAACGATTCTCCATGAAGCCCTACAGCTCCTTTGAGGACCTCACAGGTGAGAGAGAGTGTAGATCAGTCATATCTCTGCTTGGGAAAAAAAAGATGAAATCAGTTGACCAAAGTATTAGTGAAGAGGTTATGGTTAGTGCATGAAGATAAGATGCAAATGTGCAGCTGCATGGCTGAACATATTTGAGTATTTGATGAGGTATGCTAAAACACCGTTAAACTGATCCACACAGCTGGTTCAGTCTGCACAGCCTCACAAGTTAGAAACTCATTTCTGTGGCTGAAAGAAGACAAACAC
The DNA here is from genome assembly GCA_900302555.1 of Myripristis jacobus. Classification (NCBI taxonomy): domain Eukaryota; kingdom Metazoa; phylum Chordata; class Actinopteri; order Holocentriformes; family Holocentridae; genus Myripristis; species Myripristis jacobus. The sequence goes on along the minus strand of OMLB01027104.1, from coordinate 64,046 downwards.
TCAAAAAACAGATGTTCACTTTAGCTTCAGATAGTGTAAGCAGTTTGTCATGGCAGAGAGCAAGACATAAACAGGCAGAGAGACCTCCCAGAGGATGTGCTGCTTCAAACTCACATTCCTCAAATGGAGAGGTTTTAATGTTGATTAATGAGTAACTTTGATTTATGAGGAAAGCAACGTGCCTGGATGTGTGCATATATGTATGTGTGTGTGTATGAGAGAGAGAGAGAGTTAAGAGAGAGTGAGATAAGAAAAGACAACTAAAGACAGCAAGAAACATCAGTATTTATTATTTTAATGTGTTCGCTGGATTTCAATCAGTGAAAACACAGGTGGTCGTATTTAGACTAGCTGCAAACTTTATAGCTGCTAAGACAGTAAGATAAGCCCCTGAGAGAAACCAACGAAACCTATCTTCTCTTGTGTGTTACTCAGGAGAGAAAGAGATGGCTGCAGTGCTGGAGGAGCTGTACGGACATGTCGACGCTGTGGAACTCTATCTAGGCCTGCTGGTGGAGAAACCCAGGCCCAACGCCATATTTGGAGAAACCATGGTGGAGATGGGGGCCCCTTACTCCCTCAAGGGTTTGATGGGAAACCCCATCTGTTCTCCAGAGTACTGGAAGCCGAGCACCTTTGGCGGCAGCGTGGGCTTCGACATCGTCAACACCGCCTCCCTGCAGAGGCTGGTCTGCAACAACGTCAGAGGTCCCTGTCCTGTGGCGTCCTTTCACGTGGCTAACATAAACGACGTGGGCTCTGTCACCATCAACTCAAGCACATCCCAGTCACGCAGCAGTGATATCAACCCCACTGTCATTTTGAAAGGAAGGACTACTACTGAGCTCTAATTTTCTTCTCTTTATTGTGTTTGTTATAGGGGTTTTATATAGATTTATTTATTTATTTATTCCATATTTATTGCTGTATTTATAATATACTGGATAAAATGCAAAGATGACTTTTTATACTACCTTTTGTATATTTTTGTAAGGTTATCAAGTTTTTTTTTCTATTTATTGAGAGAATTAATGTATTGAATACTGTAATACAGTAATAATGACCTCAAAAGTAGCACTGACAGTGTTGTTGATTTTAATGTGTTTAACAACTTGATACTTGAATTTTGGTTTACTTTAGTTTGCAGTTTCATTAAAGTTCTAATGATGCCTTAAAGGTGTTGTCACTTCTCTTCACTTTAAATCCACCTAATCTGCCTCCAGTAGTGTAGTTGTACTGCTTGTACTTGTCTGGATTTTGCATTTGTTTTTCTGATTTTCAAGTTTCTGCCTCTTAGGAATTTCAGCCTATGCTAAATATTGAACTGTGTCTTGTTCTGTAGAAAAATCACCAACAATGTTACATGGAATGAAGATACCACCTTGATGTGCATTAGCATTATTAATAAATTCTACCAAAACAAACAAAACAAAGCTTATCTCTCAAAAGGCCATCACCCATCAACATACTCGCTGATAATTATCGGTTTGGCTTAGGGCGCTATAGTAAAAATGTCTTGTCCCATGAGTGATGCAGACGCCCTCAAGACCAGTAAAGCCTTAATTTGACCTGTTATTGTAGCCCAATCAGTGTCATTGTGAAACTGATGGATTCAAGATTCAAGAGTTCATTCATTTGTCACATGCACAGTTATACTACTTGTACAACATTAAGTGAAATGCTTTTCAGGGGGATTTCCAGACTGTGCTAGGAGCACAGTATAAAAGAGACAAATATACAGATAAGATAAAAAAGATAAAACTATAACAAAGATATAGAGCAATTAGAGAGTTATATACAAGAATTAAAAAAAAAAGTCAAAGTTTAGAGAAAAAGGTAAATCAAAAACAGAAGTGTACAAAAGGTGCCTGAGTGCATGTCAAATGGACTATATGAGATCCAGCAGTATGTGCAAGATTTCTGTAATAGAGAGAGAGAGAGAGAGAGAGAGAGAGAGTGCAGCCTTTGAGATATGGCATGACATACAGACAAGTGTATAAAAAGGTAATGCACCTTCTTGAGCCAATCAGTATAATTTTGTGATTGCTGAAATGCAGCGGTGAGATGTATTTCTAATAATCTAAATCTTATAAATTCAGACACTGCAAGTGAAACATAGACGATGCAGTGCCACTGTGCAGCCAACAAGTGTAATTTTTCTACTGTCACAACAAAGTAATAAGATGCTTCATTACCCCAAGTTTAATCAGAATATGAGCAGCAGTTTCTAAGAGGTCATGCATGAAATCTGGGCACAGACTGAATGAAATAGCACCCCACTTGGGACAACTGGTGGGCTGAAAACCCATGGCCAAAGTTTTGTCAGATTTTGATGAGCATTGTCTGAGATGTTGTACATGAAGAACCGAACAGTCCACAGTCCAGAAAAACAGAGAGACCGTCTTGTCTGTGGTTTTACATAAAGCCTGTAACTCGTCTTTATAAGATCAAAGGCCATAGGAATCATTTTAATTGTGTATTTCAAAGATGAAATTCTATTTTTTTCTATCACATTATATTCAAACGTCCCTGAAAAATTCTTATTCAGTGTATCTGGTGTGCTGTGATTTTTAAAGTGTTTTCTTTACTCAGTTTCAACTGTTGTAAGGGAAAGTTTGTTATAAGAAATAATGGCACTCATTTGTTTGAGTGCTACTGACAAACATCTAAAACTGAGAAGGGAGGATACTTTTTTTTAATTCACATATGAAGAGTCATGTGAGAGATGAAGAAATTTAGATTAAATTAGTTCCAGACTGAGCTTTTAATACAAATACTTTACAGTATTTATTATCTCGGGACAGTTTTCATCCAGAATCACTAACGTAACATTTAAAGGTGACAGTTTAAAATAAATGTTGAGCGGCCTTTTGCTCAGTTTTGTATGCCGGTCCACAAACTTGCAACATATGGACAATATGAAAAACAAATGCAACTAGTCATCTTCCTCACTACATCCTCTCATAATTGTCCAACATGCTGTTTTTCAGTAGCTGAAAAATGAAATATATTCAACTGAAATATTTTAGAACAGGAATCAATTGTTGTTTTGTAAATTGTTCTGAAAAATTGTTTCCAAGGTATGAAAATAATGAATTCATTTTCCCAAAAAGTACAGACCATATGCAGAAAACCAGTGAGGCCTCTTGCCCTGCTGTCCTGATGTAATGAGGCCCTGCTCTCTGTATCCACTATTTTTTAGTTTCCATTTCCAGTTTTTTGGGAGACTGAGCACAACTGATTGAAATTAAAAATGCTGCAAATCTGACCATACATAGAGCAAAATTGATGGTTTGAAAGGAAAACACCCATGCTATCTAGCATATCATTTATAAGAAAAGAAAAGGGCTTCCCATCTGTTAACAGTTTTGGGTTCATAAATATTGCCTAATTTTGGATGTCTTCTGAGGTGTCTGGAGGGTTTTACTGGAAATTCAACCGAGCCTTCAATGCATCTTTGAAAAAAGGTGATAGATTCACTAATATTACTTTGAACAGCCATTTAAAGCGAAGAGATTTCATTTAAAAAAAAAGGGGAATAATTTGCTGTCAAAGAATAAATACACAGAAGATAAGATAAGTTAAGAGGAGTTTTGACAGTTTTGACTTGTTTTTTAAATTTTTATTAATTCAAGATACTTTTAGGAATAAGTTCATTTCTGCAATAATTTTTAGGTTTAATCCACAATTTTCATGTGAAGTATACATGTATTGCCTTTTAATCTTGTCAGGTTTATTAGTCCAAAAAAATGCTTTTGAAATTGATTTTCATTAAACAAATTACAACAGTTTTAATCAATATAATCTTTCCTTGTAATGACAGAGTGTTTCCCTTTTATTTTCTCCATTTTTCGTTCATAATTTATCTCAGCTACGTCTTTTGGATTTTCTGGTATATGAATTAGCAAAACATCTACCAAGCTGTTACTCCAAAGTCTCGTCAAAATCTGTGCCTCTCAACGTGCATTTAAATCAAGAATGAGGGCATTAAGTTAAGATTTCTCAGGCTACAGAAAAAGTTGCATCATCTGCATGTAAAGTTATTTTTGTTTCTATCCCAGTTGGTTTTAAACCTGGTATGCATTTCTAACAGCAAGAATTTCAGCACATAGTAAAACAAAACAAACATGGAGACAGTGGACAGCCCTGATGTATGCCTCTCCACAGGATGAAATTATAGTATAAATATCCATTATTTACTATTTTGCTGGTTAGCTGATTATAAATGACCTTCGCCCATTTTATGAGGGTTTTCTCAAAATGTAAAAAAAAAAAAAAAAAAAGACAACTTAAGAGCTTTTTGGATGAAATCTCATTTTACTCTATCAAATGTCTTTTCAAAGTAAGCACAGATTTTTGTTCATTTTTATAACAGTCTGTAGTAATCAAGAAAATGCCTTGTGTTATCGCCAATGTGCCCTTTTTATGAATCCTGTTGGATCATAATTTAACATACCACCATTAAGTCCTGTTATTCTCAGTGCAATACATTTAGAGAGGATAGTGGAGTCCCAGCAGAGTCTCTGATGTTTCATACAGGATCTTTGTCATTCCACTGTGAATCTTCCTTTCGGAGTAATGTGATGATGCACTCTTTCTGTGTATCTGATAATATTTCCTGAATAATGGAGTTGTTAAATGATGCAATCAGGGTTTTTTGTTTGTTTGTTTGTTTGGTTTTTTGTAATTTCCTTGGAAAAAAAGGAGGAATGCCATCAATCGTAAGTGATTTACCAGAGGATAAAGAATTACTGGCATCCGGTAACACTGGATCGTCCAACAAGCAAATTTAGCCACTGTTTAAAGAGAGCAGTTCAAATGAACAACTTCGCTGTCAAATATCTACTAATGCTCATGCAGTCATACACACTCATGCGCATGCTTTTGGCCATTCTGTACACTGAGATCTTCTTCACTCCTTAGCACATCAGGAAATGTCTAAACATGTGGAGTCACATCAGTCCTGAGGTGATTTGCAAACCCTGAATGAAGATGGCATGCACTTCCTCAATATGATTCACAGATAAGGCTTGCTGGGGAAGACAGGAGGCAGATGTCAGGATTTTTTCATAGATACTTCTGCATTCTCTTTGATAATAAGTTAACTAATTACAGGAAAGAAAGAATAAATCTACACCTTTGAGACAAAGAAGGGCCTCATGACTGCCAAACGGTTTTCCCTGTGTCCAAAATTCATAACAGATGCTATAAGCATGTATAAAAAATGAGGAAAAATTTGTGGGGACTGTACAAAGTCCGGGTTAAATACACATTGGTGAAACTTCCCACAATTCTGACGTCCACTTTGTCGGGAATATAGCACATAGTCTCTTTTATATGAGGTGAGAAGAATTGCCCTCAGTCCAAAAGTGGATCAACCAACAAAGCACTCTGTAGTGACAGAAAACTTCACCTCATGGGTCTGGTCTGGCATTGACACAGACAGAATCATGGTTATTTTTGCAGGGTGCCCTATCCAAAACAAACATGGCGGAACAGAACCGTACAGCCAACCCCCTGAAGGAATGCTGACGTGCTTTGCAGCACAGTTAGCAGTGAGTCAGGGCGCTGAGCATCATCCCCTCTAAACTCAGACAAAGACAAGCTAAACTTTCCCATCCATTCACACATTTCTCACACCAATACGGTGAACACATCAACAACACTCTTTACACTGGGCAATTAGAGATTAAACATCCACACACGCGCATGCACACGCACACACACACACACACAATCTGGAAAATGACATTAATCAAGTCATGTGCATCAGTTATCATCTGAACAGAACCTGATGGACGGTTCTTCCATCTCATAATCTTTGTCCTCTACTTCAAAAGACCAGGCGTAGGATGGCCTGTCAGAGGAACTTTGACTTGGCCCATCACGGCAGGAAAATGACCTAATTGTCCGTGCACATTATTAGTTTTCCCCACTCTCAGTGGCCCGAGGGCGAGTATTATTCTGCTGAGCAGCAATGTGTGGTGTGCTCAGGTCCTGCTCTATGAGATTGAGCAGGGGGACACATCTTGCTTTGTGTGTGTGCAATGAGCATGAGCAGTCCGTGGGCCCTGGTGTGGGAGAGGATCAGGGGATTTCACTGTGTGTTTTCCCTCTGACCGGTCCTGGCCTTCTCTGGAGCCGGACCTGGTGTGGAAATGAGCCAAGAGGAGCGTTACGTGACGCCCTGCAGGTGGCAGTAGCTGAGGTCAACCGGAAGCTGGCACGGGTCGCCTGTGCATGTGAAGCACTGACACTGTCCCACTGCAGGATGTGAAGTTCACTTGCCGGTCACAAAGCACCCGTTTTACATTTTAAAATCTCATTTATGAAGTTAATGTGAATGTGGCTGCAGCTTTAACTTCTGAACCTGGATCCACCAGGTATGCAGGTGAGGGTTGATGTCTAAATCACATCGACACATCGCTGGCTCATATCACAACATCTAGCTCTAAGATCATGTTTGAGGTGTGTTTGCTTCTGTTGTGTTGTAACAAGACTTGTGTCAGTGCATCGCCTCAGGAAAGACAGCAATGTGTCATTGTCTAATGATGTCACTCTCTCATGGTTGAAGTGATCACGGTTTCACTCAACACGCTCGACATTTGACACACTCAATCTAATAAATTTTAATTCATAGACACAAATCAGACACCAATGTGATTGTTTATGTTGTGGTGATGGCAGTGAGGCAGAACGCAGGAGCATGTAATGTCTGGCTTGTAGCATAAAAAAAAAAAAGGAAAAGTTTTCACTAATAACTATGCTTATGGTCTTATTTTCCATTTCACTTCCTGTAAATGCATGAAGCATTCTTGTGATCGGAGGACAGTAAGCCACAAATATGTGACACACAGACAAATGCAGCGATGCCAAAGGTCAAAAATAAATAAATAAAGCCACACAGAGGAAAGAGGGAGTAGCAGAAAGTTAAAACAATGAAACACTGTGTAAGTAAGAGGAAGTAAGAAGAAGTTTAGGGAAGAATAAGACCTAATGATTGACCTAAGTTATTCATCAGTTGGAGTTTCCACCTATTGGTGACTAGGTTTTTGGTTCAAGGACACTCCTGGCAACAGCAGGTGGCAATTATTTTAAATCAGCTGCAACAAACATCATTTCAGGAAGTTTACTTAGAGATTCCAGTAAAAAAAAAATAAAAATAGGGGAAAATCACCATAACCACAGCAACAGATGACAACACAGGGTCATTTATTTTTGAAATACAAGTCAGTTACACTGGTTAGTGGGAAACTGATGGATTATGTGTCATGTAAACAGATACACATACATAGACCACAAGCACTGAAGACTGCATGTATTTATGAAAGAAAAAGAAAGAAGGAAAGAAAGAAAGAGAGAGAGAAAGAAACAAAGAAACAAAGAAACAAAGAAACAAAGAAACAAAGAAACAAAGAAATTATTAACAAAATCATGTATTTTCAGAAAGTGAGCCTCCACACTTGGTACTGTGTATGGTTGTTTTACTGAGTGTCCCGTGATTTTCTACACAGGGGAATGCCTGGCACCCGATTCTGTGTTTACACGTCGGATCCGTTTTGTCTGACGTAGCAGCGCTCCCCGCACAGAACCTACCTATCTGGCAGAGCCATATAAGGTCTTAGAGGGGAGAGGGCCTTCTCCATCCATGACACTGTGTTACAGGATGACATCAAACCAGCTGTGATACTGAAACTGTCACTCCACACACATCCAGGTTGAAGAGCAGAGGCTTAATCTCACGCGGCTCAGACTTACACATCAACACACGCGGTCGCATCACATTATTCATTCACAAACTCAGACATATCACAAGTGTATTATGCACACGCATCACTGGTACACATCATACAAGTCCATATGAAGGCACGTCAGCAGCCTCAGCTGACAGGGAGGTGATGTCACATGCCGGAGATGTTTGAGATGATCTTTACTCAGCTAATGTACTGTCAGACCTATAATTAACTCCAGCAGGAGAATAATCATTGTCTCGAAGCCAAACAAGGAGACAAATGAATTTAGATCATCTTTACTGAGAGCAAATGACTGATTGCCCAATTTGGTCTGAGCTGGAGTTATCAATGATCAATCAGTGATCGGTTTATCGCCATTAAGAATTTGACTCAGTAATGTTAATAATAATCAGTTAACCAATGTTTAATTTATTCAAGATATACTATTTTTATTACTTTTTAATCTATTTTTCAGCACAAATTTGCGCACTGCTTTCCAGTCTCTCATTATAGGGCCTTAGGACTGGTGCCTTCACATTGATGGATTTTTTTCATATTTTATCAATGATTGGTTTGACACCATTAAGAATTTGGTCAATTAATGTTAATCAGTTAATTAATGGTTTATTTATTCTAGATGTACAATTTTTATTTTTCAGCAGAACTTGGCACACTGCCTTTCTGTCTGTTATTATCGGGCCTATGTTTTAGGACGAGAGCTTTCATTTCAGTGAATTGTTTTTATATGTTCATCCATATGTCAAATGGAACAAGCTTTGATCGAGAAAAAACACACACACTTGGTCTTCACAATCATAAGCGAAATTGTGAACATTGTTTAATAAGTAAATCGATTAACTGATGATAGGGAATAGTCAATTAATAAAAATTTGCAACCCTAATCTGAACCCACTGTACTCATTGAGAATAAACCCTTGCATGCTTAGAGCTTGCATTTGTCATCCTCTTTGGTAATAGAGTTATCTCATTCATGCATATGTACATACACAGTCATTAATATCAGCAGGAGCTGTCATTTCCTCTTTTTGTCTTACATATATGCATATGCACTTTGACATCCATGGTGCTCAACTGTTTTCCCACACATTATGGTAGTGACTAAGAGTATGGCACAAAGGTCGTGACAGTCTTATGCTCAGGTGTCTCAGAGGCTTTCCCATGTTAGTAATAGGGCGTCTCAGGGCTCTCATACCTTTGGTGCATACTGAAACAGTGACAGGTCACACCTTTCATGTCTGTCATCCTCTTGCCCTGTCACCTGGTCACAAATTTCTCTTTGTTTATGATTTATTTTGGAAACTATTTTCTTATCTCCTACAGACAGATGTAGGCATAATGTAGGCTGTATGTGATATGAAAAAAATGAGCCAACACCAGCTGGTTCACTGACTCACATTACAAAACGCAGAGGGCACAGATGCAAGTAGAGTAGCTGTGAGTGGGTACAAGCAAAACAAATATTGAGGAACTATCAGGCTAGAATTGTGTAATGATTAAATAGACTAATGGTGGGCCCTCAGATTAACAGCATAGCAACCATTCTGCTACGTGCTTTGTAGATAAGCAATGACTAGGAAACCACTAGAAAAGTTCCTGACTTGAAAGTGTCTCAGTAATTTTCCTCTCGAAGAAAAAAACATATGTTTTTCATCATCTCTCTCCCGGTGCGGATAAATGAAATTGCAAGTTTGTCTTTGTTGGACAGCTCAGCAAACCAGTCTCTTGTGGTGATTCAGGATTTGGCAGGAAGCCGCTGGACACACAGAGACCGATTGGATCCGCACCCACATGCAGCAAAGCGATGCTTAATTGGTGTTCAGAGTCAGCACGTAACTTCAAGTTCAGCTGAACTTGAATTAATGAATTAGTGTGCGTGCGTGCATTCATTTGGGTGTGTGTGTGTGTGCCTGTGTGTGTGTGTGTGTGTGTGTGTATGCCTGTGTGCTTCACTACTGGAAATTCTACAACAACTGTCTACTTGAGCCATGACTTAAAGTTTTTAGCTGGCCAATGTCTACAGTGGCTGGATGATTTTAAGTGAATCTCCCATCTACTCACATGTTCTCATTCACTGAACTGCACCTTAATCCATTACTGCTCTTTAGTCATTTTTTCACATATTTGCGAAAGATAACTGTGCCCAGTTACGGCTGGCTGTGTCACACTTTGACGCTGATGAACAGTCATTGATACTCAGAGGTGATAACGACTCAGACATGACCTAAAAACCTGTTTCATAATACTGTTATCAGTTTGGAATCCAAGCTTCAGTTATTACTGAAGCTGCAGTACCAGGGTGATGGAGAAGGTGAAGTCTTAGGTTGGTTTATTCATGTGCTATGTGTTAGAGACACAAGAGTCAAAATCTACACAATTTATTGAATAAGGCTATAATGAACTGAAATATAATGTACAAACTGAACACAACCTATGTACTGGTATTTGTCGATATGAACATGAGGGAATGTGTGTGTATTTAGTGGAGGTAAAAACATGTAAACCTTAGATTTGTGTATTTATCTAATTAATCTAACATAAGAGATGGCTATTTGGTCAGGACAGATCAACAGTTTTATAAAAGCATTGACTTTGGAAAACAGTTTACATTCAAAAGACTGAAGACAGTGATATATTTGCCAACCTGCCAGATTTTTCCTGTAAGACCTCTGATTGTCATAAGCCTTGCTCCGTGCTCTCTCGTGGTTTTGTTTTTCTCGATATTTCCCCAATCACAATGTTCCCATTTACTGTATTTGTTAAAAAATTGCCCTAAAAAATCTTGGCCCTCCTCCATCGCTGCCTCTTTGGCACCAGACTGTCTCTGTTTTGGCTGGGAGTCAGTGGAAGATTTCTGACTTCCAGCATGACTGCATTCACACTGCAGGTTAACACATGGGTGCCTGAAGAAAGTTTGGCAGAGAAGGTCGGAAATGTTAAAAACCTCCATTGTAGCGCCATTGTAATCGCACTGTGACACATAGTGTGGTGCTATTACCTAGTCACAGCAAGGCTAATTAAATAGATTAAATAAATGGGGAATTTCCAATTTCCATGCTGTCCAGTTAACAACTCGCAGCTATTTTTTTCTAAGTTACAAGTTAGCATAGCGATAGCATCACACTCAGACTCATGTTTTGTTTCGGCCAAAGTATTATTTTATTCAGGTAAAGCAGTGTCATGTAGGATGGGTTGGTTATATACAGTATTATTCATCACCCTGGCCCTATACTTATACCTCTATACACACGCCAACAGGTCACTGCTGCCTAACCAGGTAAACAAAAAGGGGGCATTTAAAAACACAAGTCCTGCTGCTGGAAGAGGAAACCCATCCAGATAAAGAATGTGCATGTTATTCATGTGATCCAGGACAGATCAAACAATACCTGCCATTTGATTTGATCTGCTCATCATTGCCCAGATGGAGACTTTACTATTTTGTTTATCAAGTCAACATCCATTGTTATACACACAGTTAAGTCCTGTAGGTAAAATCAGGACAGACTAACACAAATAAAGCCAATACAAGGCATGAAGGTACATAATGTCCATGCATGCAGGTATATATGGTATGTATGCAAAAAAATATATATATATAGGAACTGTTTCAATCACAGCTCATATCTGCTGAAACAAAAGTTTAACACATATTTTTAGCACTCTACAGTCTGATTATGAAATACCTGCTCACTTCTCAGTGCTGTTGTGCACTTTCCATAGAAAGCAACAAGACAACATGAGTCCTCTTTGTAAATAGCGCATCATCAGTCTAACAATACACTAGATGTTGCAATGAATTTGAATAAGTCGTGAGGCAGTTGCTGTCGTATGGTACCAGGCGAAATTCCAAATAAAAGCGTTGATGTGGAAAAATGAGACAGGTGTCATTATTACAGTAAAACACTGCGGTCAGTTGACTCATTACAAATGACTAGTTCAGTGACATTTAGAAGGAAATCAGATTCATTCATGATAAAAAAAGAAATAAATAGCTTGGCAAGAAAATTAAATAGTAACCTTTATAAAGTAAGAATGTTTATGTTTATCATGGCCTCCATCAGTGACGCCAGCACTCGGATAAACTGTTGACTCAAGCTTTCAGTATTGGTAACAGCAATCAGCAGTAGCTGACTATCGCCTTGTGGAAGACATTTGGTTTGTTATGGTTTACAGAGGACAAGTGGCCTGCTAAAAGTGAAAGAAATTACCTGATTTCAGCAGGGCGTTTACTTTGTGTGTGAAGGTTTAAGACTTCAGGTCCAAGTGGCCTGTTCATCATCCACATCCTAGAAACAAATAACCCTTTTATGAACGTATAGCAAAAAAAAAAAAAGGCTTTTAACTATTATCATGAGAAGAGTTGCCATGGAGGCGTTGTTAATTTTGTCAGCGAAAGTTTGGACAAAAATTTCTTGACCCTTCTTTCATGACGATGATTAAACAATGATGTTAACGAGTTGCTCCGTGAAAACAAAAACTAGACTGCAATATTTTCTTAATTTAGTCCTTCCCCCAACAAAAAAATGACATGAAAAATGTCAGAGGTGGGCTACACAGGTACAAATAGACATAAATTTGCCCCCCTACAGACAACTGCAGAATATCCCTCTTGTAAATTTCTAACCATGGTGAAAACACAGCAATCACAGTGTAATCTCAGGAGATATTAATGCTTTCAAGAGGAAGAAACTCTTAATTTCCACCATAGGGAATACCAAGGAAGATAGCATCCATTTTTCTGGGTTGACACAGTCAACGCCGTGTTGGTTTAATTTTGTGGATGATACTCTGATGTCCCATTCATGTGAAGGCAGCACGGAGCTGCGATACAAACTGTTCAGCTACAGAAAGTTGACCAAAAAACTTGAGTAAAGCAAAAAGTAAAGAAAGATGTTTCTGTGGAAATGAAACACCCTCTCATCTAGTGTCTTTGGTACAGATTGGCAGGTTTCGTAAGTTTGCAGACCAGTCATAGGCGTATTGACTTTCTTTTGCAAGTAGCAGCAAGTTTGAACTCGTCTTGTTGTGGATCTTTGGTGAACATGTGAAGCCACGTTCATGAAAATATGGAGACAATCCACCGACAAAAAAATGACCTCATAGGTCGTTTGTACAACAGCTTATTACGACCTCCAGTCAGTGTTGGGGAGTAACTAGTTACATGTAATTACAAAATAAATGTAACTGTAATCAGTTGCAGTTACTGGGGGGAAAAATGTAATCATATTGTAGTTGCAGGATGGTCATTACAAAGGAGTTACATCTGATTATATTCTTTTTGGTAAAAAGCTTACACACTATGTTGAATATGACATTCATTCTGTTGTTTTGCATCTTTTTGACTTGCAGGAACCTTCTTTTGGCATATTTACAACAAAGCTGTTGGGACATTTGGGAAATTTGAGTGCAACACCATCAAGGGTATGGTAGCTTACAAGGAGCTGCCTCTCCCTCTAGACAGGCTCTATTCATTTGGCAGCATGCGCTCGAATTTTGAGTTGTGTTTTTGATTGGTTCTCTTGTTTGAATTTGCACCCTGAGTCTGCCATACCACATGCCTGCAAGCATCTAACAACATCAAGACTGTTTGTTGTTTATGATCTACCTATTGTGATTGGTTTTGGTGTTTGTGCTTAAAAATCAAAACATTGTGATCCTAATTCAAGCTGTATTGAAGAACTTTTAATAAAAGTTTGACAGTCAGTGTTGAGTTTACATGACCTGGTTCAAACTTATGTTTTTAGGACTATTCAGCTTTATTTATGTAATAAGGCACATAACTTTGATGATGATTGTAATTTTAAAAAGTTACTTTATTATGACATGTTAGTACCTTGCGACCTTCCCAACACAACTATAGTTCTATTTTAAAGTTAGTTTAGAGTGGTGGTGTGGGTTGGAGCCGGCGGGCTGGCAGCCAAGGTGGGTGCTGGACCTGCACAAGGAGACAGGGATCAGTAACGACAAACAAGGCAAGGCAGAGCTGATCGGATACACAACAGTGCAGAGCTTTCTAGAAGCATGCCGTCACTGACCGAGAACACCGAAGTCTGGCTTCTTGTACTGTTGATGTATTGTTGTACATCACAAATGCGACTCATCCAGTATATTCTGATTTCACGATGGGAGCTCGTCAAGCCTGATCAGAAAAAAGAGCTTTCTTTTATTATGTCTTCAATTTTATTCAAATTTTCCATTTCGATAACACAAAACCCACACATACAAAAAAGAACGTCATTGTCCTCAATATATAGTGCAACACCTTTAGCGAAACCATCAACATAAAAACAAGAGGACACATAAATAGATAAGTTCCAGTGATTAATACACCTATCAGATTACAGGAGGAAGAAGAAAGGCAAGACGAAAGATCATTCTAATGAAACGAGGCTTAACCATAACAAAAATAAACCAGCAAACAAAAAACACTTTCTCCCTTGGACTGCAGCCTTTCTTAAGAAATGTCAGCCTTTAGATGTCACAGATGTGTCAAAGGACAAGCCCAATGAAATCAAATGAGGACGCCCTGACTAGCTATGTTTGCAGTGCATGAGTCACAAAAGCAGAGGTAAAGGTAATCAGTGACTTAAACTTTAGAGATAGTCACCTGGCTGAGTAATTGAGAAGGAGTTATAAGAAATACTTTCACATACACCAAACTGTCCCTGTTGGTAGAAAGTTGTTAAAAGATTCAAAACAAACAAATGTAGAGCAACGACAGAGGAAATAAAACAACACTGAAACAGTTTAGAGCTCCAGATGTGTTCCTTCTGGTGCAAATAAATAAATAAAAACTTACATTGGGTTATGTTGGGTTCTTTGTACATTACGGGTTTGGTAAAAGACAAATAAGTAAATAAATAAAACACATTTCACACACCACAGCCATGTTCATCCTGTTGAAAATGACACTATAACTGACACAATGAAGTCTGCAAGAATAACAAAGGTTCAAAATAAGAGCATGGTGCTAATTCTGCAAAGCCCCGTGGTTCATTTTTAACTAATACAACACATGCTGCTGATGCATTCACTTAATAGTTGGACTTTTCCACCAAAGGGCACATATGATGGCGATAATAATTATGATATAACCTACCAGTCTTATCGCATCAAATCTGTGTTTAGCCTATCCCTTTTTTTTTTTTTTATCAGATGAGTGTATCCAAACCTAAATCAACCCTAGCGATTTTGCATATTGCACCTTTAAGTTAGTTTTGCTGTTCATTATTTCCTGCAAATATGTTTGATATATCTTTATGTGAATAAGTCTTACATAAAATAAAATTTGCACAACTTGACAATATATTACGGTGTCTGTCATTTCATAATTTGTGACATTTCATTCGAATTTCTGCATCATGGAGAGTTTAGGGACCATTAGAGTGATGCATTCAAATCCAGCCCCACATCACCACTTTCCCCATAAACACAATTTCTCCTCAGCGCCTCTATTTGTGTTTCTGAAGCACCTCCCTGTAGGAAGTAGAAGCATGATAACAAAATATTTCAAGCCTGAGTCATTGTTTCCCTCGATACAACCAACTAAAGTCCCCCCTTACAACAGCCAAACAAAAACAGCATTGTGGTATGAGTAACATTTATGAATGAGGTGACAGTAGCAGCAAGAGGAGTAGGGGGTGGGTGGCCGTCACGTCACTTTCTCCTCCTCCTCCTCCTCTTGCGCACTTCTGCTACTACCGGGATGAGCTGCAGTGTTGCGTAAGACACACAACCCTGCATTCTGGCACACACATGAATGGAGTGAATCAGTGGTCCATGTGGATTAGATTAAACGGAAACCACAAGAGATCCTGCCGTAAGGAAATGCATACCGTGCCACCTGAGAGTTTCTCCTCTTTCCCAACCGCATGAGCGATGATGATGAAGATGATGATGAGCAACAAGGAAAAATACTGACCCTACATTTTCAAGGTCAATATCATTGAGCATCCACTCTCTGTGCCATCCAAACTGCAGGTCTAAGGTCCACACTGTAGACCCCACCAGCGAGTTTCTTGAGCTCTTTTCCATTATAACACAGTTTTAACAGGAAGACACACAAGGAAAAATAACAGTGGAAACTAGAGCTGTCAATTTCTTTTTTTTTTAATGATACAGTATGTGCAACATTTAAGAACTGGGGCCTACAAATGTATAATAGTCATGAAACTTTCAGACCAGACCCTGAAATATGTCAAGCCCTTAAGTAAGTTTACCGTATGAACATATAAAAATATAGAATTGAGAAGACATTGCGTCCTCAGATTCTGGCGGTGCCTTTACTTTGATTGATTACATGATTGAAAATTATGATTCTTTGTTTGTGAAAGATTCTCTACAGTGAGTGTGAAGAATAAATTAGATGAGGGATTCAGACTGCTGTTTGCAACAGTGTGTGCTATTCCTCATAGAGTGTACATGAGATGCCTCCTTTTATTAATATTTTAATTAAATTTTAACCAAAAGAATCATAATTAAGACAGCATCATACACTATATATACACAGCACTTTATATCGTAACAGATTAAAAAAAAAAGAAAGAAAGAAAGGGGGGATATGGGGGTCAAACTGAGGACAAAGATTGAAGAGAGCATCCAGGCAATCCTGACTTCACTAACTGGAGATCTGTTGAGGGACAGTAGTTTGTTATAAGTATTTGAAATGAGTCACTTTTGAAGGGGGTCATAAATGGGAAACTCTTCCTACAGTTGACTTGAAGGTAAGGAGGGGAAGGTAGGAAACAGGGACTTCACACAATGAGATTCCTCATGTTTTAACCCAAAACAAATATCTCTTTTACTTTTTTTTTGCATTTTGTTTATTTATTTATTTTTTAGCATTTTATTTATTTACTTTTGTAGCATTTTATTTATTGCTGTCACCAATTGTCTTATATTGTGTCAACTGTCTTATGATGTGAGTACTTTTAATCTTTTAATCTTGTGCCTTGCTGCTTTTATGAGAGTGCCAAACTCAGTTTCGTTGTAGAAATTACAAAGGAAGTAAATTCCCTTATGTCCTTATGTCCAAGAAGTATCTTTGAAACTGAATGTGACAAATAAAGAAAAATCTAATTTTGGTCTCAAGAGAGAATTCAGCGAACTCGTCCTCACACTACGTGATCTCTGCAGACTCTACATGATGCAATATCATCCAGGAAGGCTTGAATCCCAAGGTGCCGGTTACTTGCTGTGAATTTAAAACAGATGTTTGGACGGAAAACTGATGTAAAAGCAGTTACTAAGTGTGGTTTGGTTTTGTCATTAAACTGTATGTTCATTATCAGTTCATTATTTTTAATGCCTGGTACTAAAGTGCTACAGCTGTCTTTGGTCATGCTTTCGAAAAAAAAAAAAAAAAAGGGGGGTTATAATGGTAAAAATATAATGAATAAATAAGATTAAATAGAGATGCAAGCAGGCAACTGAGGAAATTTGGCATGGATACAAGAGCTCTGATCAGCTTGTGCCGCTCCACTATTGACAGCATTGTGGCAGGAAACATCACAGCCTGGAGTTTGACCTACCTCCACTTGAACTCATCTACCAGGCCTGCGGCAAGAGGAAAACATTATCGAGGACACTAGCCCCCACAGCTCATCACCTTTTTCTCTGCTGCTGCCGGAGCATCTCCACACACACCCTCAACTTCACAGACAGCTTCTGCCCACAGGCAGTCCGACTGTTACACTCAGCAGCACACAACCCTTACACCTGCGGCTTGTGCTCCCACCATAGCTCACTACATAATATTGTATGCTATGTGCTGTGTACTGGGTCTCTAGGGCGTGACGACAGTGTGCACTATTGCAGTTACTTTACTATGACTTGTCTTATTTACTTTAAATTTGAAACTTGTAACTCACAAGAGGGTACAGATCCCTTACTGTCATACTTTGGCACAAGCAACTTAAATTGATTGATTAATTTACTGAAAATGCAAATTATTTTTGCAGGCTGTGACAAGACTAGAAGTTAGTTTGTGTGAGAGCATGAGCAATTTAAGATTTAAGATGTTTCAAAAGGGTCATGCAAAGCAGAGCAGGATTTGTTTTCTTTGTTCTTCATTTCCTTCAGTTCAGCTGGTTTGAAATATATTTGTGTTTTTCATAGCTTTTCCTGACTGTGTGTGCAGGACATTCGTGCTGTTTAACACGCACCAAAGACGTTTAGGAAAGACAAATCATTTGACCAAGAGGAACAATTGTCTTGGAGACCACAATGAATCACTGAATAAACGCTAAGGTTATTTCTAATTTTCTCCATGAGGCCAGACCAGCATCCATGCGTGTCGCAGGCTCACATGCAGACACTCACACACGCACAGACGTCAACATGGCGTCACGCACATACTGTAATGTGGGCATGTACACACACAAACACGCATACTGCACGTACCCATGCTCATTCTCCACCATCCACCACTTGCCACGCACATGTAGTAGAAACAGAAACACACATGTGCTCACACACACACCATTAGGCAAAGGGATGACAGACACTAAGCAGAAATGCCCTGAAATGAACATGGTTAGATAGTTACACACATACAAAGAAACACTTGTGGGCCTGCATGTGTGTGCGTACACATGCAAAGATCCTGCCACACACTCAACCGAAAATATAAAGTAATATAAAAACATTTTGAAAACAGAGGGAGGCTCATTGGAAATGGAGGGCAAAATGTATTTTCCCCTGTTGCTCAATCGTGCTTAATCTCACTATTAACTTGTGTTAGCTTCAAAAAGTAAACCTGTCGCTTCAAGCATTAAGTGCAGTTGTACCAACTCTAAGCGGAAATGAAGTGTGGAGTTGCAGCGTTGATCTCGCCCATGAAATCCACAGCAGGTTGTTCGGAGTTGATTAATTTGTTTGTGAGCTTTATCCAAAAAAGCTGCCATGCACGCCATGTCCTCTAACTCACCTCTGTGGTCTAAGCCACACTGCATAGCCTGCAGGGGCAGAGAGAGAAAGGCATTACAGCAGAATGTAATGAATTACATCTAACCTGAGAGCCAAGACCCCTCAGGGTCTGACAGAAACTTTGCCAATATCAATTTCATTCAATCACCCTACACTGAAAATTTCACCCTTGCTTATTATCTGTCAACAGTACCGTTTCTCTCTTACTTACCTTTCCACCTCTGTTTTATTTCCAAATATTCTCTGCTGTGTTCCTGCTTGACCTTTGTTTCTAGGTCTCTGAAGAACACACAATTCATGCAAATACATGTTACACACTTATTTTATTGTTACAATCAATAAAAACAACAAACAAACAATTGCGATGCAAAAAAGATACCGGTGCAAACATATTTCTGTTACACTGAATCAGATAGCATTTGCTGTGAGGGTATATTTCTCAGTTCTCAAATGACAAAACTGTGAGTGCATTTGTCACACTTGTAGCCATACAGGTTGAGCAGGAATATGCGGGAAAGTAGGGACTGCCATGAACTCAACAAGGATGCATAGTAGATGCAAAGCACCACTCTTTCTTTTCTGAAAAGTGAAATAAAATGTAGCCTCTCTGTTCATCACTGTATCTTCAAAGATACGTGCACTGTGAGGCAGACTGACAAGCACAAAGTTCCCTGTAAACTTCCACTGCGATGCAATCTACAACTGTCACTTTTATCACTAATGAAGAAACATCTGTGACTAAATGATCAGGTGCAGGTGAACAGTGTGAAGAAGTGATCTATTTAGATACAATTCACAATTAAGATGATGTCGGTGAAACAGACCAGAGGCATAAATAACTAATAGCATAACTGAACAGGTCCATCTCCATGTTTGTTATGATTGCTTTAGAAAAGCGGAAGTGAAAACTTTTGAGTCAGAGCTGCAGAAATGCTTTTGCTTCAAATACAGCAAGGACTGGACTTTGAGACAGCCACTAATACCACAATACTATCGTCATAATAATGAGGGCGAAATTCCTGTTCCTAGGGGTGATTAAAATGTTAGAGGAAAAGCACAGCAGGATCAGAGCACGGCTACTGGAAATCCACAGCGTCACAAATGTTTCCCTTGTTTTTGCAGACCATACAACTCATCGCACACTATTTGTCACGGGATAAAGCAGAATGGATAATGGAAAGGAGTAGTGTTTGCGTTTGAGTGCGTCTGTACGTGCATGTGTGTGTCTGTGTGTGTGTGTGTGTGTGTGTGTGTGTGAGAGAGAGAGAGAGAGAGAGAGAGAGAGAGAATGAGAGAGAGTGCACTCGGAAGAAATTTAAACAGATTTAATTTCAGTTCTAACATCTGTTATGCCAATATAAATGTGGTTGAGAAGTTGTTTTTAATAGTGGGAGTGGTTCTCTCTGCCAATAACACACTCTGTCACATTTGCAGAGATCTGTGAGATGTCAGATAGAAATGCAATAACTTGACTTTTGAAAGCATACAGTGACAAACTGTCCAGGACAAAACAACATTGTTCCCAACATCATGCATGTGCTTTATTTAACCATGGCAACGGACTCACAGCTAACATGCTGTCGTGGACCCTCCGCACGTTAGCACAATGCTGATTAATCAGATAGGAGCGTTGGGGAGAGCCATTACCTAACATAGCTGCTGCCCACTCGATTTCACATTTACGTCCGCAATTCAAGACAGCATGTCATGACTGAAAAATGTGGCTCCACCTATTTCTACCCGGAGTGCGGGCATGAAAGAGCGAAGATACATTAAAACTAATCATGTCCCACCTAAGTATGCATATGAATAGCACTGGAGATTTTAATTCCCGCCACTTCTATACACAATGTCTCACGGTTGACCTTCAGCTGAGTTTGAAAGTCATGACTCATAGTAGCTCACTGAAGAAAACCTTTATGGGAGAGGGGAAATGTATGGAAAACTCGGGTAATTGCAGACTTTGTGTAAACGGGGTAACCCTGTACTTTGAGTTCCAGTAATACAGAAGACGTCACGGGTCATATGGTTCATATAAGAAGACCACCAAGCTGACTCTAAGTCCACATGTGTACGTGTGCACGCACCCGCGTATACACTTAGTCCAATCTTTTGGCACATGGTCATCATTTCTAATCATACAATGCTTCAAATCATGCAACTGGATTTTCTCAGTTTTCACAATTTGTTTTGGTTACCATAGTTCAGTGGCGTCACTGTCTACAGGGTCATGCTGTCAGTCACAGCACCAGACATGTAAAACATCAACACGTCAAACATTATTAGGTAATGTCTTTTTTACTCCATCAACAACACTCAGTTATTAGTGAATCATTTTTATGAATGAATGAATGAATAAATAGTGACACTGAACAGTGTGAGCGTGAGCCACAACACTGAGCAAATGACGCATCTTCTCTTGATGTCACCTGAAAAGATAAACAACATTTTTGTTGTGGGTAAATTTTCCATTCAATCATTTCACTGTTTTATTTATACTTGCCTCTCTTCTTCAAAAAGCGACATCCTGCTTGAATCACGAGCGCACAAACTATCAGCGCATCATGGCACGACACTGACATGACATTGAAATTCCCACCTCCTTGCCAAGGTTTAATACTTTAATTAAGCGTGCACACTGAAAGTGACATGAGAGAAAACAATGCACGTAAACAATACAAATCAGTTTGAATAATTTCGTTTTTTGGCAGATAAGGCGACACACCTTTCCTGTGTATCACCTTAAAAGTGTAGGTGGAAAAATGTTGTCAGCACTCCAGTGCAAAGGCATGCAAGGAATTACATCTATTCCAACCTCATGACTGGTGAGAGGGTTTGGGAAATTGCCAAATACATGATTGGGGAGAAGCTCAGAGACAACAGCAAGCCACCAACTCATCCAATCACTCACACACTCAGCTCTGCTGGTGGTTTCACTGTGGCAGTTCACCTTGGGTACGTGGTTAAACACCTATGGCACCACATTTACCTGTTGGTTTGGGGTCAAGTCCCGTAGGAATTCCCCTTTGTCTGCTGGGATTTGCTCTTAGCTGTCTCTTAAGGAAATCATCACTGTTTCTCACTGAGTTCCAGTATGTGTTGAATGCTTGACTGATACCATCCTTTCTTTTTGTTTTTGTTTTGTTTTGAAGTGCTTATCTGAAGATTTTTGTGCTGTCAGAATGGTTATTTTTTTTAGGTTGCTGATAAAGACAGTGCATCTTATGATCATGACAATGTTTGTGCCAGATGGATGTTGATCCACTGACAACATCAAGCAGTCTGCACCAGGCACAACACGGAAATGGCTCCAGAGGGCACCACTCAAATTAGGTCAATCTTATAAAGTCTGTCCTTGTAACTGAGTGATGCATTTACTTAGAATCTGCCTTTCCTCAGCCTTTGTGGAGTGGAGGAACACAGCAGTAAAACATGTGTTGAAAGCCTCTAAATGAATTGAGGGTTAATACTAATTTCAATCTTTTATCACATTGTGATATCTACCTGGTGATGTGACCACAACAGCAAAGTGAAAACTCAAATATAATACTGCACATTAACACAGAAATGATAAGATACTTGGATCATGAAAATTATATCCAGGTTGAGGGTATGAGCACAATCTTTTATTTCAAAAAATATATAAAAAAGGGATTTAAAAATTTTTGCTGTACAGCATATTTGATGAGATGCATCACTGTGCCTCAGCTGTAACAAAATAGCTTTTTTTAAATAGCTATATAAATAGCTATATATATATGTTAGGTTAATTAGGTTAATTAGGTTTGTCAGCCAGTCAGGGTCCAGGTTCTTCCTTTTCATCCAATAATTATTTATACTACAGAACATTTATTTGGTAAGCACCACTCTCATCTTGAGACATGGTGTATCTGAAAACTTTTTCATAAAAAAATGACTAATGTGGGGCTAATATCTGGGCTGATGAAAGCACAAGGCTGACCTCTAGTGTTGTAAGAGTATGACACGTTGGTCTTTTATCCAATAAGAGAGGCTCCATGGTCCAAGTCCATTTATGTAACAAGGAAATTCTGGGAAGGAGCACAGATCAGTCCTCTATACCCTCGTAAAAACATCGGTCCCCTGATGTGTGAGCGTGTCATTCATGTGACGTTGTCTGTCAGTCACTGTGCTTTGGGCAAAACTTTCAGTCTGTTCTTGTTTTCAGCTGGCAAACGTTCTCCTAAAAGTGGCAACAGAGGTTAACACAGTTTGAGAGGCTAATACTGGATTGCAGCATGTAGTTAACAGATTTTTTAGAACATTAGGTCCCAAATAATCTGTCGCATTCCACTAGAAGTAACCCAGTGTGCTCACTGAGGGAGTGAGAATAATGAAACCTGGGCTGGCATTGCCATGCTCGCTCTGCCTGTATTAAAAAAAAAGAAAAAAGTTGAGTAATCCTTTAAGCCAATAAATGCAGGAGTCAAAGAAAGAGAGGAAGGGCACAAGTCAAACAAGGTTGCATGAGCTGTCTCAGAAAATATGGCAAGGGTGTGAATAGCATTGGCACTTAGTGTTTGCACTGCAGTGATTCAGTGACTCTACAAAAGGAAACTATAGAGTAAAACACATAGGGGAAGAAAGAGAGAAAGAACGAAAGAAAGAAAGAAAGAAAGAAAGAAAGAAAGAAAAGAGGGAGTGATTGAGGTATTTCTCTTCTACCTGTTTGCTGCGGAAATGTACTCACCAACATTTATTTATTGGTTTAAGTGTATATTCTTTTATTTCTCTTCTTATCTGATGAATCTGATGCACATTTAATGACCACTGTCCTAAAGGTATATAAACCTGATTGTTTTGTGTTTCTGGTCCAAGAACCTACAGGGAAATTTTTAACCTATAATGCTATGACAAACAACACAGCTTTGTTTACATTTCAAAGACTTTGCATAGCACCCTGCGCATGTTTAACGCAATGGATGGGTTGCTGCACTGTGAAAAGCATCCACACATTAACAAAAAGCAGTTACATGTTTTTTTTAATACAGTGTGAATACAAAAAGTGCAACCGTTTCAGTTTAGGAGACCGTCTTCTGTGCATGAAGAGACAACATACGACAGGCCTGTTATGCAAAGTGGAACGGGGTACTGCCCACTCACTCCTTCATTTTGTAACCTCTTGTCAGCTTTACACCTTATCGCCTACAGCTGAACCTAAGCTCGCTCTCCATTAGATGGTGTGACAGGAGTCGTTTTCGTGTTCAAAATAATCAAGACGTCACCGCACATTCCATGCCTGTAGCTAGTGGTGTTGGGTGCTTTGAAAGTTCCTCGCCATGTGTTCAATTCGTGTGAAGCCTTATGCCTTGGAGAACTTTGAATTCCAGAGAAGATCAGAAGATCATTTATATTTGAAAGTTCAGTTTGGGGATATGCTGCCCTTGCTTGAGTTAACACTTAACACACTGGGTAAGAAGGTGCAGGCTCAACATTGTAACAGATATTTACATTATACTAATAATTTCCTGCCCCCCTCCCAAAAAAAATGTTTTTGATGAGTATAATATGTTATTTTACTAATTAAATGAAGTTCTTGATTCTGGTAAAAACGAGTGTCAACTTCTTTTTTTTCCGAAAAAAGTTCCCCAGTCATTTCAGCATTGACTTATGTATGAATTTCTTATCTCTGATTCCTTTGGCTTCTCTCTCTCTCTCTCTCTCTCCCTCTCTCTCTCCCTCTCTCTCTCTCTCCCTCTCACTGCACAGTGTGCAGTTTGGACCTTATCAAGTAGAGGTTTCTAATTCCTGAGCTTAAATCCTCTTAGGATCCATGCTCTATTTGTGTTTGGTCCGACCGTGAGGCCTGTAGCCTCTCTTTTGAAATCTCCATTAGACCAAGCTCATTGGCTGAAAAGACGCACGCATGCACACGAAAACACACACCGTCCAACAATAGACATCTCATTGAACTAAGTGAGTTTAAATCAGTCCAAGGTACGCCACTGACACGGGCACGACTTCACTGTGACTACAGGAGGTAAGAAACACTCAATAAATTATTTTATAGGGAAAATTGAGCAAGATTAAGATTTTTGCACAGCGTTTGAGAAATCTGTTACTCGTCAGCTCCAGCTTCTCCACAAACCCTGTGACTGTTGTTGTTTTTCTCTCCAGATAGGGATAATAAAGTAGAATAAGCTAGAACTTAATGTGCAGAGACGGAAAGTTTTGCTTGGGTGAAGACGTTGGAGCTAATTTTATCAGTTTGATTTCCATTTGGTTGATTTTAGGTCACCACATTAATTTGTCATCTGAATAATTTATGATTCTGGTTATGTTACAGAAGGGAGTATCTTGGTGATAAATTCATCCTTTGTTTCATGGTTTCTCCAAAAAAAAACAACAACTCACTACTGTGTTAATTCCTCTGTTTCAGTATTTGAACTGAGCAAATTTGGTGCATTTTAGTGAATTCAATCATACATACTACCATATACATACACACATGCATAAATACACATATCAAAAGAAGTATTTGAAACATCCATACATGGATGTATTTCCTAACGCTATAGTGCTAATCACAGCCAATCCAGTATATCCACTTTGGGAGTCAGAGGCATGGCAACAAAGATCACTAACCCAGATCAGCATGGACGCCATATGAAGGAAGGAAGGCTACATCTATACACATCTGACCAATTTAAATGAAACCCTTGGGAATTAGTCCATTTTATCCAATGACGTATTTGCTCTCCACAGGCCGGACTGTCTACCAATAAGCAAACAAGAGACATCTGAAGGTAAGCTAATCCTCTTAGACTGTATTAATTTAATTAATTATTGTATGGATTTCGAGGCATTCAATGCTTTTATTTAAGAGCACCAGCTAGAGGACCTGAAGCTGTAGCTATGATTATCCATTGAGAATAAACAAGTGTTAGAGGTCATTAACACAGTCAAAAAGCAAAACACTCATAAACTGTGACATCAGCGTCACCTGTCAGGTGTATCATATGTCCATCCTTGTATAGGGCATGGATAAAATGGTATCTCACTCTGATCTAATCAAAATTTTCCCTGACAGGTAGCTCACAAGAAAAATGTCTGGCAAAGTGATGGAGATGGACGAGGTTGTGACACAAACAGGTGAGGAGAAGCACCGTTCTCAAGGCCCATCCCACTGATAAGCTACAACTTCATGTGCAGAGATGAACATTTTTGCCAGAAACCCACTTCTGACTGCATGAGATGCACCAACTTGCACATTCGATGCAGCATACGAAACAGTATGTCTTTTCTACAAGGACAAAAGCAATGTTTATGGAATAATTAGCTCTAAAGAGATAAGAAGCTGACCGAGGTAGAGAGACAAATCTGTAAAGCTTTGGCAATTTGACAGACGCTCTAATCTTCTTTCTCTAGCAGCTCTTACACAACTGTGGTGCAATTAGTACACTTTCTTAAGGGTCGAGATGGGACTTTAATCCCCGACGAAGAGGGAACACAAAGCCCAATACCCACCGGGTACAATTGTACAATTGTAGAAGAACATTGTAGGGGTTTTGGTCATCTGTCTACTGCCCTATTTGGGCACTGGCCACTGCAGTGCCGATCAGTATTCATTCAAATGCCCAACAAAGGTCATTTTATGGTAGAAATAAATTGGTCATTCCACTCCAAATACTGCATATATTTTTGATTATTTGTACTACTTGGTGGGGTCAAGTTTGACTTTATTTTCTTATGGAACCACAGTCAAGTCAGTCCTGATAGACTGGGATCAAATCCTGCCACAATATGTGATCCTGTGTTCTACCTGTTCATTGTCTCAGCCTGCATTCTCCCTCAGTAAATGGCTAGAGAAGTACACTCATCTGTCTCCTACATTAAATGTGTATTCAGTGGTATTTTCCTGGTCCACAGGTCCAAAGGGAGTGATCAATGACTGGAGGAGGTTTAAGCTGGAAAGTATGGACCAGGAAAACCTGCCACCTGCCAAGAGGGAACTGCTGAGACAGATGTCCTCCCCACACAAGCCCAAAGATGACTCCAGAGCAAGCCTAAACCGCAAGGTACAACACAGGCCAGTGGCCAGTGACCCGCTGTGGCCAGTGACCCACAAGAAGGATTACAGCCAATAGGCAAGAGAAATTGTAATTATTGCTCTTTTATCATTTTTTCAGATGAGCGTCCAGGAGTATGAACTGCTCAAGGACGAGGATGAGGCATGTCTCAAGAAGTATCGAAAGCGCTGCATGCAGGAGATGCACGATAAGCTCAGCTTTGGGCCCAAGTTTGAAGGTGTGCATGACCTGGACAGTGGGGAGGCCTTCCTACAAGTCATCGAGAAGGAGCACCACAGCACGGTGGTGATTGTCCACATATACAAGGTTGGAGTCAAAGGTTGCGAGGAGCTCAACAACTGCCTTGACTGCCTGGCCGCTGAATACCCAACGGTAAAGTTCTGCAGGATTGATGCAGTAGCGTCGGGCGCCAGCGAGCGGTTCTCAGATGACGTTTTGCCTACGCTGCTGGTGTACAAAGCTGGTGAGCTAATAGGGAACTTCCTGGCCTGCACAGAGCACCTCAACGAGGAATTCTTCGCCAACGATGTGGAAACCTTCCTCAATGGCTATGGCTTGCTGCCAGAGAAAGAGCTGCAAGGGCCGGCTGATGATGAGGAGAATGATGTAGAGTAAACAAGGACAATGGCTGCTGAGGAGGCTAGGGGAGTGTGTTAGAGAGCAGGATGGGGTCTGATAACAGGCAAGTTTTTTGAGCTACAGTGTATAGAGAAACCATAAAATCTCCACAAGCTCACTAGTGTTTGAGAATTAGTCCCTCAGCTGTTGCACAGGTTCAAAAAACCTTAGCATCTCAGATACGAGGATTTTACTTATGGGTACAGGTCAAGGTTATGTGATGAGGTGTTTATTTACATATAACATAAATCGAAAAAAAAATAACCATGCAACCCAGTGTTTATTTTCAATGATTCCATGCCAAAAACTAGAAAAAAGAAATAAAGTATTTTGTAAAGTTAGAAAATGCACACACTGCATTTGTTTGTAAAACAAAAAAGAAACAGATTATTTATTTGTAGATTTTTCGATTGAGTATCATATGTATATCTTGTACAGAATTCATTTATGGATCCAAGGTTCATATAAGGTGAAATACTAGAAGTGATATGTGAAATATGTGATATGTGAAACAACAAAAAAAATGTCTTCAGCTAAATGGAACATCATCTGGAAAATAAGGAGTGAAAGTATGAAACACTGGAAACACTGAGCAGAAATGTCTTCCTTCTGTCCAGATCACTTATCAGCAACGTCATCAGAATGGAGTGAATCCATTTCCTGTATATATTTTGTGGAGGTGGCTAAAGTCATGGAAATGTCCAAATACTGTTGTCAAGGAAACACATGGGGGCTTGTGGGTTTTCTTCCTATTAAGTTATGTTAAGTCAATGACATGTATTTTCAGCATGATACTACTACAATTCCCGTATGCAATATTCAGTTGTCTACTGGATTATGATGGAAAATGTTAGACCTGTTGTTCAAAAATAAATAAAAATAAAAATAAAATAAGATAAAATAGTACCTCGATGTAAAGTTTTGCTTTGCTTTCCATGCTCTTTAAAAGAAAATCACAGGTGGCAGTAGTTCAAAAAGCCTTTTTTTTTTTAAATCATGTTACAAGACAGACGGGATGAAATGACAGTGCTGCACTGGGTCCAAATTAAAGAAAAAGTAATGGCAGTAAAAGAAAACACATCAGGTGCTCTTGAGGATGAGAAAAGACAATACAAGAGAGATATGAAAAATAATGTTAAGCTGCTTGTGGATTAAATCCATAATGTGGAAAGAAGTTGTGATTGGGAAAAAGTAAACACCAGCTGGGGATACCAACCATCAAAATGATGTAGTGCAAAATGCGCTGGTATCCCCTGCTGAATAAAGGATTTTTACTTTTTCACAATCAGAGTGCCTCAAATTTTTTGACTGCTTTTCTCATCATAAACTTCATCCAACAGGCAGCTTAACATTCATTTTTATTGTGATAAAATGTCAAAAGAGTATTGTTTGAACAAAAAAGATGATGGAAGTTGTCTTACTCCAGTGTTAAATCTGATGTGCCACAGGTGGTAAATCGCAACCTGCATACATGCAGGGTTATGTAGCTTTGCAAAAGCAAACTATCTCTGCACTCTCCTGCCACAACAGGCTGTCACATGTTAAATAACCTCAGCTGATAACCTGACACTATAGACTTGACTCTTGTGTGACCCCGTTGAGGTTCAGGCATACCAAAACCACAACATAAAAGCCTGTTTAGGTATTTGAATAAAGACTCGCAAAATGTAACCACAATTTGATATATTATGAATCATACTCAGCTGTCTAGTATTTGCTGAAGCTGGCAAACATATTGCCATGCATGCAACTCAACTACTGGAAGTTTTTCTATCCAAACCAGACCGTAGCTAAACTATTGGTTCATCAATAGAGGCCGAGGCACTATCTGTGGAGAATGTAATGTCATGTATTTAGCAGTGTCACCTTTGCCAATGTAAAGTCAGTACAGTCATTTTGTCAAACAACAGAAGCATCATACAATTCCTCATCAAAGA
Organism: Myripristis jacobus; assembly: GCA_900302555.1. Classification (NCBI taxonomy): domain Eukaryota; kingdom Metazoa; phylum Chordata; class Actinopteri; order Holocentriformes; family Holocentridae; genus Myripristis; species Myripristis jacobus. The sequence continues at coordinate 34,763 of OMLB01027104.1, read as the reverse complement.
TTGCCATTCGTTGATGCACAGAGATATTCAGAGAGCTAATCAGGCAAATCCTCTTACAGGATTAAAGCGGTAGCTTTCGTGGCTGACTGTATGCTTTTACACCTGTTTAGGTGAAGGACAATAAGAAAAAAAAAATCATGGTCTTCTCAGTTGCACCATTAAATGGGAGAAAATGGTACAATACATTGTGCATCAGTTTGCTGATGCATCAGAAGGCAAATGCATTAGCAGTTAGACCTTGTAACATCATGTTTTTCACACCACTGGCAAAGTGTTTTTGAACGTGAATCTGCAAACCCATTCCACTTTCTACTTTTAAGTGGTTTTATGTAAGTAAATTCCTATCATTTCTGGCATGTTATCTGCAAAAAACATCTTGCAAATATCTGACATCTGTGACAAGTTAACACATATTTCTTCAAGGATATGTCTATTTTCATAGTGCCGAATCTGGCATGGCCTGCATAGCCTCTAGCTGACAACACCTTGCTTTGCACACTGTAGCGTGTCTAAAATTTATCATACATTTTGTGATACCTCCCACAAGAGCTTTCCGTGCAGTGAGGTTTTCCCGAGGTGCCCAAACGTGTCATGACAGTCTTCTCCAGATTAGCTGTGCACCCGGACTAGCGGTGCATGCATGAGTGGCAGCCAAGTAGCCAAAACATCCCATCTTGACTCTCCTAACAGCACATGCCACCACTGGCCCATGCAGTTCACACCAAGTAAAGGTGTTTCTACCTGGGGATTTGCCACTGAGCTTCACCTACATGTCACAGCCATGAATAGAGAGCACTACATATGTGGCATCTGTCTAGTGGGAAGGGGGTAGAGTTCATTGAGTGCAGTGGAAGACCATGGCTGAAGACAACATGTGAATCCATGCAGGGTTAGGAAAAAATGTACTTCAAAACAAGATGACTCATCCCAAACGTACGACAAATAACAAATGAGAGGACGTGTTTTGCCTAAACATACTGTGCATAATGCATAACCAAACCCCGTGACCACTGACTCATCAAACTTTATGTCCTCTCAAACAAATATTTACCTCATTGCACTGACCTCCTGATCCCTCATCCACATTTATTGCATTTTGATTCCCCCTCAGTTTACTTTGCTTCACTAATTGGAGAACTTTTGTGTTTGCTTGGACTCTTGGATAGCCCAGCTGCAACGCTCCAGTTCACCCACATAAAAACCTATTGCACCGAGGTGACGTCATGACACAGCAGCGGAGACCCCATCGGAGGCACCTCTTCCGCTGTTACCAAAAATGGACTGCGGAAGAGGGGAGATGACATAACTTCAAAATGCGATCACCGGCTCAGATCAGAAACAAAAAACAACCCCGTCTCACCGTAATTCACTTTATTTGGACACTTGCATACGCAGAAAGAGACTCTAGCTCATGATGCATATAAAAACAGTTGTTAAGGAGATAAATGTTATTGAGGAGATTTGAGTGGTATGTGTAGACAAAATGTAAGCAATGCAACAATACAGGCAACGACAATGTTATTTCTAAAGCAGAGGGGGAGTGAGTAATCTGTAATGGTTAACGGAGGAGGGACGACAGGAGAGATAACAATATGGGAAACAGGAGCAGACCATGGTACAGAGCTGTAATTGCTGTAGAAAACAAATTATAGTCCCGCTGCCACCCCCACAGTGCAGTCCTCCGTTGGGCTGGTCCCACAGGAGTTTCTCACGCAAGGCTCAAAAAGAGGTGATACTCTCCCTTCTTCTTGGGTGTTACCGATGGGATGGTGGAACGGACACATGGACAGACTGATAAACAGATGAATGTATAGATAGATTCAGTAGAGGAAATAGTACTACAAAATGCTACTCAAGTAGAAGTACTATTACTTTGCTCAGAGCAAAAGTTACTGAGTTCGTTTTTCAGGAAAGCAGCTGTGTCAGGTGTGATCTTTTCCATGCAGTTATAAAAAGGATGAGAGTACATGGTTCAAACTAGATTCTTTAAAGGTGCACTGTACAAAATTAATTAGTGTTTACTGACGTGAGGATATAAGCACATAACATGACGGCTGAGTCGATGTGGTTCTCAACTCACTGATATAATTTGCCCTTTTTTCTATATGTCTTATATGTTTTGTTTTGTTTTTTTACCAGTTGAGCCTAAATGGTCCTCGCTTCCATTGACCATCTGCAGGTTTTTTGTAGAACATTTGGAAATGGCAAACAGTAGAACCAGCAAAGCAGAAGGAGATTCCTCTTCTCATCTTTGCTGATTGAGTGTTCATTGTAAAAACTTCAACAATCTGTCATTGATCATTTGTTCTCTGTAATGGATCTGATTTAAAATGTAGTGAAGTACAATAGACAAGCAAAAATGTACTTAAGTAAAATTACTGATTTAAAAAAAATACTCAAAGAAGTACAAGTACACAAAAAAAGCTACTTGATTACAATGCTGTTAGTAAATGTTAGTTGTGTCCACCTCTGGACAGATGAATGAAAACAGATATATTTTTTCTGACTCATAGCTCTTATCCATTTCTCACAAATAGAGAGCCAGGTGCGATGTTGAATTGTATCACCGAGGCCAAATTTAGTGGCTCAGAGATTAAAACACTGAACTGAAAACAAAAATGGAAAAACTCTTGACAACAGACTTTTATTAAGCCTACCTCAAACACTACAGACCACCACAGAATTAAGTCTGTTTGTCCACGATTAAAAGTAAGTAGGACCTCTGAGTTTCACTCTTCTGTCAGGTGATGGAATATCCAACATGGCTGACTCATGCTGAGAGGTTTGCACAGCAAAACTGAGGTTACTGTACATCTCTGTATCCAGGCGTGACAGTCAACTGTAAGAAAATATTTCTGCTGCCTGGAGCAAACCTTTCACTTAACAGCTTCCTTGTATTTGCCGCCTGTCTTTTGTCTCATAGAAGTACCACCTTGGCTATTTACCAGTAAACCACTCTGGTATTTGTCAGAACTGGTTCAGACTGAGTCTAAATACCTACCACACACGTGTCACTAGAGACCCAGTTTATGACAGAGTAGAACAAAAATCCACTCACACATAAGGAGTAGCAAGTGATACTCCAGTCATACTCAATAAAATGTAATATATATTTTGATTACCCAGTATTCCTCAGGGTATTTTCATCATTTTCACGAACATAAGTTGATAGAACGTGACTATATGGTGTCTGATATATCGTAACATGCGGCAAACATGTGACAAATATTAGGTACATTTTCCTCGGATGTTAATCATTTGAAGACTATGACACCAATTAGAAGTCGGTGTTGCTTTGGTTTGAATATATTAAAATATTTTTCAGTTCCTCTTCCTAGTATCATCAGCAAGATTGTCATAGGTTTCATTTCTGATTCCAGTGGAGGAATAAGTCTTGGCAAGCAAGTAGGACACATACTGGTATCATATCGCTGCTTTGATCACAAGCCTCAGTTTTATCTGACTTCTATGACAGGGGGCATTGTTTTGCAAGCTTTGTGATTGCTTAACAAGGTGGTTAGAGAGACCCAGGGCTCATCTTCAAATGTTTTTCCAAGTTGACAATACTGAGCATCTTTTAAACTTGCACAATGCACTTTGAACCCAATGTCTTTTGCAGTTACTGGCTTTTGATGGACTATGAAACACTAAATACCTCATGAGAATGACTGTATAGTATTATTGGGCTGTATTGCATTATTCTGTGCTCTTTTGTGCAGTTTTGCAGTGTATTGTACCTTGGCATAACATCGAGCCTGACCTCGCTTTGTCTGTTGGGTCATTTCGGACTTCCCAGGAATGCTTAATGTGTCTCTCCAGTACACTGCGTGGCACAAAGCCTCCTGCTGCATTACACACTCTCACACACACACTCAGAGAGAGAGCGAGAGAGAGGGAGAGCATGCAAGAGTTTTGTGCATTAGCGCCATCTTCTGACACTCAAGGAGCTCAGAACTGCCTTCCTTGTCTGAGGAAGAACTTGATCATTTATTCCCTCTTTAGTCAATGATTAATGCATATAACATGAATAAATCCAGTTTATTTGGTCTAATTTGTCTAATCCTCTGTTTTTGTTTTGTTTCTGTGAGCTCACCACAGTTAATTATTGGTCAGTCTTCTAAAAAAAAACTGTTGATATTATTACATGGGCACACTGAAGACACGGCCCCTAATGAACAAACACAACAACCAGTGGATATGTTGCATAGGTCTGATGACACGTATGTGATACATACATTTCAAGAAGATAACATTCATTAGATATATATGTTGGACACGGTGCACTGCTGACACAAACCCAAAGATTTTGGACTCTCGAAGTGCTACTTGTGAGGCATGTTATCCCTGCAGGACCTCACTCCACTCAACACTTTACCCCATGTCCTGAAATCTATTGAGTGGTTTGCCATGAAATTTGGTGAGGTCTTTCATGCAACTCAGAGGATGAACTCAATCAATTTTGATAACCTCATGGCCTCTCCTCCAGGCCACTATCAGGCCAAAATGTCAACTTTGCACTTGAGAATTCATCATAGCCTCGTCATATCATCATAAGGGATACATGATACAGGATTTTTTTTTTTTTTTTTACCAATATGCTGATATCTTCCAACTCTTCTGGTTGATTGCTGATGCTGACACCAATATATTAGCATACATATTTGTTCCACCTAATTGCAGAGAACATCAAATCCCTCCTGTGGTGGAATTAACATATTATTTTACCTACTCTTATCATGATGGCCTACTAACAGATGCATTTTGATGATGACAGATATATTATAGGAACATCTAATGCCATAGTGGCTGAGTAGACAAGCCCTAAGTCTGTTTTGGGTATCAGTTTCCCTTTTTTCTTTCTTTTTTTTTTAACTAACTGTGGTACTTCACTTTGTGCTGTATACTGACTGCATGAGAGCTAAAGGGGTTATGTGAGATGAGGAGGAGGAGCGAGTGGCTGTATGTGTGTGAATGTCTATGACAATGTCACTATCATTAAGATTATGGTGATTGAGCAGTACTTTAAAATGTGTAATTATGCAGTTTGCAGGTTTTGAAATTGTTTTAGGTATTCTATATAATTTTATTTTTATGTGCAAAATGAGACGTTATGGATCAGAAACCAACCTCAACCTTACAGTCCTTGAGTCACAATAGATCTCGGTATTAGGGGAAAAGATATCACTGATGGGAGAAAACTTGGAGAAGACTTGGTTTCTTGAAGATGAATGCAATAGAGTATGCTTAAAATGTTACATGATGATAGGCAAGAAGGGGAATGCTTAAAATATATAGATATGTAGTAGGATGTAGGAGAGGGTATAGGAGGCTGGATAGGTTAAAAAGGACGAACGGTAGTAGTATAGTCAAGCCAGTTCTAAGTTTAGGAGTCTGGCCTTCTGTGACTGACTTGAAGTTTTCTCAGTCATTTCAAAAAAAAAAAAAAAAAAGAAAGAAATGGTTCCCGATAGAAGTGGCTACATGCAGCTGTTTTGCCAAGGCCTTGATAACAAAATGGGCACTGTGATGCCCTGGTGGCCTGCAGACAAAGTTTACTGCACAGCCCTGTTGATATTTTAAACACAGCACTGGGATGGACAGCTTTGCCTCTGTGAGTGTCTTGATTTTTTTCAGCTTGCACCTGTTGAAAACTGACCCAAAACATAAGGTCACTGGCCAGCCATCGGATTTTGACATGTTCACTTGAAGCATCACTGAAACAGGTGGACAAAAAGTTATCCAAAAGAGTTTCCATTCCTGCCTGCTGTACCCTTGTACTGGACACCTGTGCAGACTGATTCTCACCTGGACTCCTTTTCCCCTTGTTATTTTTGATTTACACTGGCTGTGTCAACCAGTTTCCTCTGAAATTAGTAAAGCAACCCTTATCATTTTGCAATTTTGTAACCAAAGAATTAGAGCTGATGGACTGACCCCTTAGACCTGTTTGTTGTATGTGAGGTCCCTGTTCATGTTTGTTCTAAAAATCAGTAAAAAAAAAAAAAAAAAAACTTGCAAA
>OMLB01027104.1:5382-28724 GCA_900302555.1 Myripristis jacobus | reverse complement strand
TTAAAAAATCAGTAAAAAAAAAAAAAAAAAAAAAAAGTTAAAAAAGCTTGCAAATTCCAAAGCAACCAGGATGCTAAATGCAGACAAACATGACTGTAATGTATGATAATCAACCTACACCTACTGTCAATAAATCTACACATAAAACTGTAGCACTGGAGACAAAAAAAAATGGTAGGCTAACTTGCCTTCTTCCTTAGAGGGCGTTGCATGCGGTAATAATATTCAGAAAGATATTGTTGAACATAGTCGGTTGCGCATGTTAAAACTAAAATTCACCATATGTGAAGAGCACGCCGGTACGGATGCTCTCAGCAGTATGGAGTGCAGTGTGATGATACAGGTTCGGCTCTGATTTGCAGCTGGTGCTAAATGACTACATTTCCCACAATCCTTCACGGGAGCTGACGTCTCAAACTGCGCCTGCTTGGATCGCTGCAGTGGGAAAATGGCGGCAGCACTGTTGCAAGTGCTGGAGCGCTCCGAGACGATTAAACTGCCAAAAGCAGTACAAAATAAACTCGAGAAGTTTATTTCGGATCAGCAGTATGAAATAGACTCTCTGAAGGCGCAGCTGGAGCAGTTTAGAGTCGACAGCGGTAAGATGTTGCTCTCTGTTGTCCTAGTAACGGCAGGTTAACGCGCGTTAGCTGGCTAGCTGACAGCCCTGCTCCTGGTAGAAATGTGTTTTGGTTTGGTTCCAGTTGCACATGTTTAGGATGGGATACGGGGTCATGTTAATGGCTTTGAACTTACTGTGCTTTCGAGACTTCGTGGCAATTTGGGAGAAGTCCTGGTCACCATTAGGAAAAGTGCTCTTTAATGCTTTTCCCGCTGGGAAACTGGAATAATTTCTGAACTAGCAAACGACGTCAAAGTCAAATTCCTGGCTACGGCTAAAACTCTCTGTCGGGTGAAAACTGTAAACAAACACACAAGCTGTAATAGTTTATTTTGTTTCCCCCGTTGTGCCATTTCTAACCCAAATTTTTTTTATCAGACCGAAAAATGCGGTATAATGTTCTCGGCTACAGTGAACAACGTGCATGCTTAAAAAAAATAAGCCCGGTTTGAACTGGGGAGGTAAACTGGGCTCTCCTCAGCTCCCAGGACGTCGTAGCGAACGCAACATAACGACAGGCCATGAACTTAACAAAATTTAGTGTTTTTTTTATATTTATGGTGTGTGTGCTGTTCATTTTCCTACAGAGCAACAGTTCTTCGAGAAAGTGAAACGACTTGAACAGTGCCAGGAAGAGTTTGTGTCTCAGACTCAGGAATACCATAAACTGAAGGAGGAGTTCTCCAAGACTGGTGAGAGTGCATTTCATATGTCATTTGTTTGACTCAGCTTCCATTTGGTGTATTACTTCTGTGAGATTTGATCTTTGTTGACACTTTCCCCCGTCAGATGAGGAACTTAAAATTGCACGTGAGAAGAACAAGGAATATGGAAGCGCACAAGAGAGGTTGTCATCAGAACAGGTGAGGCAAAGTGGAAGATTTATACACTTATCTGTTGCCTTGTTTATGACTCTGTTTCTGTTCAGTTGCTGTGTGTGTGTGTGTACTGCTACTATTTCTACATAGTCAGTATATATTATGCGTTGTTTTGTCCTTCATTGCAAGTGTGATGCTGCCTTTGGTGCATACTTTTTACATTTATTTTTAGTTTTTTAATGTTTTCATCTTTGCACATCGCTGAGAATCACTGTCGTCCTCAATAAGTAAAGTTTATTACTTTTATGTTTGTTAGCTGTAGCTTAATTTCTAAACAAAGAAAAAAGAAGGAACAAATGCATCTGTCTTGTCCCGTTCCCAAGTTTACATTTTTTTTTCACTCTGAATTATTGACTGTAAAACTTCCAGAGAACAGTGGATGTAAGACAAGCTGTTATACAAGCTGAATGAGGGTAGTGTGGATGTTGATGTTATCCCAGCTACAGATGCAGTCAGGACAAGATGCTTTACTTTTGCAAGCTATACCTACAGTCACTATGATTGAACTGTGTTTTTAGCTCCTGCTGTCAAAAGCCAAAGAGGAACTGGAGGCAGAAAAGCGGGAGCTTGTGCGAACATTGGAGAGGAGATCCTTGGAGGTGGAGCATTCAAATGGTATGTTAAGATGAATGAAAGTAAAGGAGGCATCTGTCAGAGCCCGGCTGTTTACACAGGTTCTCTTCTAGATGTTGGTAACTCTAGCTTGGACTTGACACTTCTCTTGTTTACTTTACCCCCCACCAGAGGACTTAAGGCAGCTCAATGAAAAATTTGTGGAAGTCAGCGCCTCCAAGATGGGGCTACAAATGAAATTAGATGAACTTGAAGCAGCAGAGGTCAACATAAAGGTAAGCCATACTTAATCATGTAAAAGAACATATCAGCATTTTAATTTCACAGAAATGGGATTAAATTGTTTTTTGTTTGTTTGTTTTTTAACTCTGGATTGCTCATCTAGTACAGGGAGAAGCGTATGGAACAAGAGAAGGAACTGCTGAATGGCCAGACGACTTGGTTAAATGAGGAGCTGAAGGCCAAGAGTGAAGAACTACTGTCTCTGTCCCGTCAGAAGGGTAACGAGATCCTTGAACTCAAATGCAGCCTGGTGAATAAAGAAGACGAGGTATGATTCTTCATTTGATTTATCTACACTTTTTAAGCAGGAGGGAAATTGTCAATTGTTTGTGCTAACATCCCAATTGTAGCATCCCAGTAATATGTTGTTATGTTGGTTTTCCAGTTGAACAGACTTCAAGACCAAGTGGCCAGTCTGAAGACTTCAAATGAGCACCTTCAGAAGCAGACTGAAGATATGATCAGCAAACTAAAAGATGTATGTGTGTGTGATATTTTCCTGTTTTGTCTTGTTTACTAATTAGCCTGCAATATAAAATTCAGGATGACAAAGGACTTTAAATCAGCTTTTTTAGTTATTTTATTTATATTTGCTTGCTAAGTTGATCTATTTCCTCATTTCAGGCCAAGGAGCAGCAGATTACCATGGAGGAAAAGTTCCGAAACGAGCTGAATGCCAACATTAAGCTGTCCAATTTATACAAGGTATCTATTTTATTATCAAGTCTCAAATTTGGCGTGTAAAATTCCTTTGCACATCATTTGCCAGCAATAACACTAACCCTGACCTTGTGGTTACAGGGAGCAGCAGCAGACTCTGAAGCAAAGAGTGAGGAACTGAGTCAGGCAGTGGAGGAGCTGCATAAGCTGCTGAAAGATGCTGGAGAGGGTATGAAACCTTCATAGAATGAGCAGAATTAGCATTCACATATTTAATGTGTCCGTTATTCAGAAATTGAGAAAGAAGGTGTAAGTGTTTTTTTGTTTTGTGTTTTTTTTCCCCCCTTGAATCAGGTTTTGACACTTCTTTCCATTAACTCCTTACAGGCATTCCTGTTTAGCTTTTTTGGCTTTGTTCTGCTTACATCTGGTACAAGATGTACCCACTCTAACTCATTTTCAATTTGTGGAGACCACACTGCATTGCATGTGCACCCTTTTTTTGTCTTATTTTCATGTAGCATAGTTAATTACTTGGTAAAGTGGATGTACAATCTGTTTCTGACCTGTGAAGTATGATTGTTTTGCTTTGTTGTTTTTAATGACAAAACAGTCTGCAATTGTTGGCATCAGTTAATGACTAATTGGTCTATATTTCCCTTATCACCACAGCAAACAAAGCCCTTGAGGAGAAGCTGCAGGACATGAACAGTGCAAAAGAAAAGACAGGTGATGAGCTGAGGGAAAGGATCCAGTGCCTTGAGAAAGAGCTTGACAACGCCAATGAGCTGCTCTCAGACTCCAAACATAGAGGTCAGTCACAGCTCTTCAGTCTGGGTTTCAGTGTTGAGACATTTCTTTGGGGTTTGCATCTTTTTTGTGTTTGAGTTGTCCTGGTGACGTTGCTGATAGCAGGTTTTCACTGTGGACATGTGAATCGGAAAGAAAATCCTCATCCACTTTTTCTTTAATTATAAGCGAGTTGACTCCAGGCCTTGCCGACAGGGTGTTTTAAATAAATAGAGGATGCCCATCTGATCTGTGCTCTAACTGTTCTATTCTCAGGTCCTGTCGGTGCGACCTCATTGCTGTCAGAGGAGCAAATGACAACCATGTCCCCAACAGCAGCAGCTGTAGCCAAGATAAAACCTGGCATGAAGCTGACTGAGGTATGTGCACCCAGATTTGAATGTCTAAACCACAGATTTTCCTCTTATAAATGTTAGTAGAACTTAGAAGCAAGTTTGAAACTGTGGGTTGTGAAAATATCGAGTGTGCTATTTATGGGCCACATTGGACCACCACAGATGGATTTCCAATTTCACTTTATGTCCTGGGGCATTGAGTTGGTAGTCCGGATTGACGTTTAGCATTTGTTTGGTCTTAATTTGGAAACACTTCACAATATAGGAGAAGCAGCCACTTCATTCAGGTTTTGCAGTGTGTTTCCAAAGCACTCCAAAAAGGGAAGCACAAGGCGTAAGGAAATGCCAGTGGTCAAGATAGCAGCAGTGATAATAGTGCACCTTTTGAGTGAGACTATTTTCATACCAGGTGTTATTGTCATATCATATGTATGTTCGGGTTCTTCAGTAAACATTGGACAATTATGGGCTGGGAGTCTTGCCTCATCTGTGCTTGTAATTCCTTTTTGGACTGTCCCATGTTGACTTGAAATGATACCTCTCATGTTTTTTGTCCAGTTGTATACAGCATACGTGGAGAGCCAGGAGCAACTGCAGTTGGAGCGCCTGGAGAACAAGCGGGTCAACAAGTATCTGGATGACATAGTGCAGGAAGTAGAAGCCAAGGCCCCCATCCTCAAACGGCAGAGAGACGAGCACGAGCGGATGCAGAAATCAGTGGCCAGTCTGTCTACCAGGCTGGAGCAGGCTGTGAAGGTGCATAATACAGACAAGCTGTGTGCAAGGAGGGCATTTTTACTCATCAGGTTTTAAGTTGTGTAACTCATAAGATGCATGTTTTTCTGCCTTTCCTACATGGAAAATGGACTGCGTTTCTAATCTACCGTCCTAAAAACGTATACTTCACATTAACCCACTCACAAACTAATGGCAGTGGCCACCATGCAAGGTGCTAAGCTGCCCTTTAGGAACAGTCAGGGTGTGTGTTCAAGGACACATGGACATACTCTCTGAAGGAGCCAGAGATCAAACCAGGAATCCTCTGATTACCAGGCAGCTGCTCTCCTGAGTCACATAGCCCCATAATTTCATTTCATTTAATTTCCCGATTGTGCATTCTTGATTATGACCTTTTTTGTAGGTGTTTTTATCTCTGAGAAAAAAGATTTTTAAAAATTGTTTTCTAAACTCTGTGAATACCTTTAGCCTTTAAAACTAACGCTGAGGTTTTTTTTGTGTGTGTGTGTGTTGGTTCCAGGAGGTGCACCGGCTGCAGAAGGAGGCTGATGAGGCTAACAAGCGCTCCTCTGTCCTGGAAAGGGAAAACCAGCGGTCTGAACTGCAGCTGGCAGATATGGCCCAGCAGGTGGGTTAGCTCTTCACAGTTATCAAGTGTACCCTCTCCCCCAAAAATTTTACTGTTTTTCTTTTTCTTTTCTTTTTTTATTGGACACCTTACTACACTTCTGCGGAGAATTACTCATTAGCTCTGTTTTCTCCCATCTTAAATCTTAAGCGCAGCCATGGTACCATGCCATAGTTGTATTATTTTGATTATATCTTTTTTTAGTTTTTGTGTTTCTCCTCACTAATTTCATAGGAAATTTCAGTCAGAATAGTTCTTTAACAATCCACTTTGTAAGATGGACAGCTGATGTACATTGTATGGCATGTCCTGGTGATTAGTCAGTGTCATCTGTAAATGCTACACTCTCTGCTCTTCCCTCAGCTGTGTAGTGGGTTGCTGTACAGACCAGGAATTCCTAAACTTTTAAAAGTTTTTTTTTTTTTAAGAGGCATTCCTTGTCTCCCCTGCCAGGTGCGTGTACTGCTGATCGAGCTGGAGGAAGCACGTGGAAACCACGTTATTCAGGAGGAGGAGGTGAGCTCAGCTGATATCAGCAGCACCTCAGAAGTAATCAGCCAGCACTTGGTGACCTTCCGTGGCGTGGAAGAGCTACAGAGGCAGAACCAGCGCCTCCTGACAGCCCTCAGGGAGCTCAGCGAAGCCCAGGAGCAGGAGGAGTTTGAAGCAGTCGGTGCCAAGTATGTTAGGAATGTCTGTGATTTCTCACATATGTTTGCTTGCATGACTTTTCAAGGCATGAAACAAATAAGAGAACCAGAAAGATGCTTACCAACTGATTGGTAAGCTTTTTGCATGACATCACTAAGCCCAGGCTCAGGGTTCAACAATAGCACATGTTTTGAAGCAATACTGGAGAAGTCTTTGATATCTGCATCCTGTTTAGTCCATGTTTTGTCACTTTGTCTTGAGTTAGTGCTGACTAGTTAACTCTTTGTTGACTGATCAGTTTTGTAGAGACCTTTGAGACATGATAAGGGTTTGTATACATACATGAACGTGAGCATTTCCAGCCGAATGTCAATTTCCTATTACCTATAATTACTCTTTAAAATGCATCCATCACGCATTTGTAAAAACAACAAAGGGAAAACATTTAAGGGTGTTTAAAAAGCACTCAGGTGGCTTACTTGAATACACGGGTAAATGTAATTTCAAGAGTTGTCAGTCAAGCCAATTTACATGAACTGTACTAGGCATGGTGAGCTGGAGCAGAGTCTGGAGAAAGCCCAAGCTGAGCTGGAGTCCTTGAGGGAGCAGCGCAACCAGCAGACACAGATGACTGAGTCCATAGTGAGACAGAGGGACATGTACCGTGTGCTTCTGGCTCAGGCAACTGGAGTCAGCTTCCCCCAGCAAGGTAACATAGACTACAATATACAATAAACTGACTTTTATTTATTTTATTTATGCTTTTTTTGGGATGACCCACAACTGTTGTTCATTTCAAGGGTTTCGGGTAATGGTATTTTTTCCTTACAACATTTATGAAATTTATATTTGCAGTCATACACTACATTTAATATTGTCATTCCTTTTGAATAAGCCTGTGCAGTGTGTGTGTGCGTATGTGTGTTCGTTTTGTCTTAGGAAGCACTTGTCCTTTTGCTGCATCTATATGCACTATATAATGTTCTTCCCATTTGACTGAACTCCTGAGTTTTTATCCTTAAGGTACAGCACCTGAGGAGTTCTCACTGACCTCCACCCCCCGGCGCTCCCCAGCAACTACCCCCACTACAGCAACACCCACTGCACTGGTCTCCATGGCAACAGAGTCTGCAGAGGCATTGGAGGCTAAGGCAGCTCTGCGACAGGTGAGCACATTTGTCAGACTGTGAGTTGCTCCGTTCATGATGCTTATTTTGTTTAAATGTCAGAAATACTCAGCTGAGACAGTAACAACAGGGCATGTCAAATTGAATCACAGCAACCCAGCAGTTACAACTTACTTCAGAAGATGTTTACACAGCACACCCCTATACCTCATATTACATGCTTCACTTCAGGAGCATCGACGCAATAAGCATCAGTATCTTTAAATTCAAATAAAACTAAACTCAGTTACATTTTAATTCCCACAGAGGAGCACTTTCCCTGTGGAAATTAAAATGTGGTTGAACAGCTAAGCAGTTGCAGAAATCTAATAAACAGTCTGTAGTGTATTCTCTACACACCATGCCACACATAGGAAAGTGTCCAACATGTGCTGCATGAGGATGAATCCACCTCATCCTTGAAGTTCTACCTCTGATGTTGTGTTACCTGCTTGATACCTGAAGTTTCCTGAGAAATGCTGACAAAGGTTCAGTATTCCTAGGTCAACACATGCTTCTTATGGCACCCAATGCACCCAGTGAGCCTGACTCAGTGTCACAGGTTACATACTGCTTGCCTGCCACCAGATGGCAGTGTGTCCATACTGAAATATATTGTTTCCATTAAATATTCCCTGTTTCTAGTTCATGTTTTGAAGACATTCTTGCACTTTTTGGCCTGTGGCCTTGGAGTGTATTAATGAGCCTCCACTTGTTAAAAAATTCAGATCATACTAGCACTTAGTCTGTTTAGGTCTTAGTAGTTTCACATCTGTGATCATTTTTACATATTCCCCAGTGTAAGAATTATTTCTGCCTTGATATGTAATAGAAATCTGGTTACATCTTCAGTTGCAGGAAGTGTTTTCCATCTATAAGAAGGAGCGTGTGGAGAGTGAGAAGGCGCTGACAGAGCAGAGTGAGAAGCTCCAGGAGCAGCTTTCTGACCTCCGCTCCCAGAATGCCAAGACATCCACCCAGCTGGAGTTTGCCTCAAAGAGGTATGAATGAAAATAATGGCCAGCGACATTTTATAAGAGGTCATTCATTTTGGTCATGCCACCAATGGTGTCATACAGCTGATATTTTATGAAACATATTGTGTTAGAACGTCTGTCTTGTCAATGATGGCATTCAGGGTTTCCCACACATTTGATATACTTGGGTGGCCCGCCCAGGTGTAATTCAACCCATTCAGGGTTTCCCCACTAAACTGTGGCACGCCAAGCATCGGTTTCACATCACTCCCATAATGGTCACCATCACCATGATGGTTGGTTTGATGAGTCTTAAACATTTTTTAAAAAGGCTGGGCATCATAATTTGTTACCTTTATGGTACTTTACATTCCTCACTACTGCAAAGTATCAGATGAGGAAGTGTCGATACCACGTTGGTTTAGGTCAATTCAATATCAGTAACAACTGGTATCTCTGTCTTTGCCGTCCAGTGTCATTCTGTGGGAAATTTGGGCATTTGTCATTTGTGTCTCATGGCATTTTGACACATTATCCTTGATTTTACAATAATGTTAGGTATGAGATGCTGCAGGACAATGTTGAGGGCTACAGGAAAGAGATCGCCTCCCTCAGAGAGAAGGGACAGAAGATGGCCACCGCCGCCCAGAAAAACGAGCAGACCATTCACACCCTGAATGAGGACCTGAAAGCTGCCCAGGAAAAACTCAACATGGCTGAGGTGTGTGTTCATCACTTTAATTTGCATCCTCTTGATTAGATTGCTTGATTGGATTTCACCAAATGCTTGCGACGAGTCACAAACACTAGGACTCATGCTCTCTTACCTTTTTAGGGTCGTGCTGAGAACCTGCGCAAGGAGAAGGACATGCTGAAGTTGGCGGAGTCCAGATTGATTCAGGAGAAAGAGACCATCCTGAACCAACAACACAGCCAGAACCTGCTTCTCACCAACCTCCAGGCCATCCAGGTAGTTGACAAATAAGAGTGTGCAGTGTTTCCCCTAGGATTCTGGCTTTGGCGAGGGGGATGGCGAAAATTTTGGTGTTTGTGCCCGTGTCCATTTGACTTGGACCAGGAACACACTCATCTTGGTAGTAATGAGTCGACTTGAGCGGCCTGTCAGGCAGAGCGGGGGCTGTTTGAATGTTTGAACCAGGGAGTTACCGCTCTGGTCGGAACTCGTACCCGCGGCTGTAGTGCTCGTGTGGGTGTCGATTTGACTTGGACCGGGGACTGGAGGAGTGCAAATGCACTCATCTTCGCCACTGGTGGTCGACTCAGGCTGTCGTACCGTGTGTTTAAAAAAAAAAAAAAAAACACTAATATTTTCGCCTATTTTTCAGGTGGCTGGAGCCGACGTGACATGACTTATTTATTTCACTTATGGGAGTACAAGTGTGATTCTCCTCTGTTCTCCTCCTCTCTCTCTCTCTCTGCTTGTGGATGGCTGCGCACGTGTGTGGCTATTGTGTGATTAGAGGAGAGCCCCGCCCTGCCTTCTCACAAGACAGGAGAGCGCACTCCGACCAGAGAGGCCCTATACTGAAATTATATCAATTAGATAACCAACCTGAACGTATTTAGTTTATTTGATAAAAATACGGTCGAGACATTCTGTAGAATAGTTAAATTATTTCTGTTGTGATTTTAATTCATGTTTTCAATTTGAAAATTAATTAAGTTAAATTAATTTAGCATGACTTTCAGGCGAGGCGGGAGGCTCCGTTGGCGAGGCGCTGCGCCCCGCGAATAGAATGATAGGGGAAACACTGGTGTGCTACTTCACACTCCCTCTCCACCCCACACACAGCTCAAGTCCATACAGATCCATGATGATGTTGTTGTTGTTTTTTCCCACAGCAAACACCTGTTTCTTTCCTGCTTTCATTTATGCACACATCAAGTTGGAGTACATCCTTACAGTTGTACTGCATTCTTTTCAAACTTTTGTAAACTTAAACACACTCGGTCCAATAATGTCATCCTCTACATTGTTCCAGGCCTCGCTAGAGCGGTCAGAAACGGATACCCGTCAGCGTCTGAACCAGCAGTTGGAGAAGCAGGAGCGGGAGATCTCCCAGCTGCAGAAGAGGCTGGAGCAAGAGGTGGAACAGCGCCACCTGCTCAGCAGAAACCAGGAAGTAAGCAGAGAGTTGAGCTGCCAGGAATCACCTCTATCTGTGCTAACATGAAAATAGTTCCCTGATTTTAAATTAGAAGATTAATTGAAGATAATTACAGTGGTGTTTCCTCACTGTTCTTATATGCTTTACAGTAATTTTAAGCTCAGCCGTGACAATTTTTGGTTGTGCCAGTTACCTGTTCTAAAATCATCACAAAGCACAAGCTCTTATTGTTCTTTGCTTCATCAAAACATAGACTTTGTTAGCTTAGGACTAGGCTCATGAAAACAGTCATTTCATTTCTTTGCTCATCTTTTTTGACCATGTCTCTCATTTTGCATACACAGATCCAGTTAATTGATGCGAAGAAGCAGTTGGAGACCCAGGTGGCCCTGCACCAGAAGACCAGGGAGTTGCTGAATGCTGCCCAGCTGGAGGTCAACACCCTGAGGCTGCAGCAAGGCAGCGGCGAAGCACGCCTCACCCTGAGCTCACCCTCTACACCCACCTTGGGCTTTAGAGGTGAAAACACACACAGACGCACAAGGATATCAAACAAAGAGAGCAACACAGACACAAAGGAATGCATGCAAATACACATTTAAATGCATATGGTTGTTATTCAAGTTTAAGGTTGTATGACCTCAAAGCTGGGCAAGGCATAACTTGAAAAGTTTCTATTTGTAGAAGTCAAATAGTTAATGGGTCATTGTAAAGTCATTCTTTTACATGCTACTTTTCTTTTTGGGGAGGAGACAGACATGTTGATCTTACATGGTGTATTTTTTGTTTAGGTTTTTTTTTTTTTTTTTTAATTGGCCAGATAGTTGTCCTGTCCTGTCCACTTATTTTTGTTCATTTTATTTTTACAGTTATTTTCAAATTATCACATATTGACCAGTGAAAAACTATGCTCTCATTAGATCATGTTGTTGTAGCAGTTTATATGAAGCAAGACCCAGTAAAAGAGGCAAATGAAATGTCTAAGCAGTCCTCTTTGAAAAGGTTGTGGGTTTTATGTGTGCACAATTAACAGTATAATGGTATTTTCATTTGTCCCAGGTTCTATCCTTCTCTCTCTCCCCTCTCCCCTTTGCTTTCATACAGCCCATACTAATTATAGAAGTTTGAAATTGTGCTGCTCACAACTCTCCCATCCCCACCTTCAGGCCTCCAAGGTTCAGACCAGGACAGAGAGGACCTGCGCAGCCGTCTGCGACAGGCTGAAACACGGGCTGAAGAGCTGGCAGAGAGCCTGAGGGTGGCAACCTCCGACATGGAGCAGTACAGAGCCATGGCTCAGTGCCTTGAGGAGTCCCTGGACAGAGAAAAACAGGTGGGTGCTGCCATCAAGACATAAACCTAAACTGCTCACTTGTATACTAATAAAACTTAGTAGCCTTAATAGCCCATAAACTATTAAACATGAAAAGCTGCAAGGTATCGTTTATACAGATCTTTATACATTTGTTTTTGTTCTGGTCTGTTGACAATTTTCAAGATAAAAAAGATGCGGTCAACATAATCTTTGCCGCTTCATTACTATCCTGGTAGTTATAAAACAAAATGACAATAATTTGTAATTTTGGGGAGCCCCTTTTTAGTTTTTTCAGTGTGTTGAACAAATGGCTTCAGAATGAAGATGTTCGCATCCTGAAACGGCTGAGGCTACAGCAAGCATTCTTGTATTCATAGTTTAACAGACCTGTCAGTCTTTTTTTCTGTTTAAGCTTCCTTGCCCTCATTCTGTGTTTCATCTGGCCTGTGCAGGTGACAGAACAGGTGCGCTCCTCCACTGAGGTCCGCGTGAAGGGGGCAGAGGAGCAGCACCACCAGCTAGAGGGGAAGCTTCTGGTTGCAGAGAAAGAGAAACAAGAGCTGGAGGAGGATAAGAGGAAAGCCCTGGCTTCTTTAGAGGAACAGGTATGCCTAATTATCAAATGATTAAGCAGATCCTTCACATTGTTAATTAGATAATAAATTCTTGTACATTTGTGTCATAAATGGGTAGAATATAGTTGTATGAATCAAATGAGGTCCTTTTTTGCTAGTCTTGTCACATTTAGCCTCCTATTGGGAGCAAACGAACACATTGGTAGAAATGTTGTCTGGACCTAAAACACCTACAAAACTAGTGATGTTTGTGTATTGTATGGAGAAAACCTGGGTTTCGAGTTTGGTAAGCAGCAAACTGTAGTTTTACTTTTGTGTCTTTGTGGTTATGTTAGATGAGCGAGCTGCGGAGGAGTCTGAGCAGCGCCCAGGCAGAACACCAGGAGGCGCTGCGGAGAGTTGCAGAAGCTGAAGCCCAGCAGCAGCAGGCCATGTGTGACAGCAAGGAGCAGGTTAGAAACTACTATCAAATCAAGTGCAATATGAATATGACTAGTTTTTCCAAAGAGCAATCCACACTGATATACAAAACTCGGGACTGAAACAACAAGATTTAATATTTGGGCCTCCAGAGTTAAGATGAGTGTCCTGAATCTCTTTTTGGCCAGATTAACTGGGGTGATTTGGTTCTGGGTTGGTAGACTGTCTGATAAATTTTCTTTTCCATCCCCCAGGCTAAGCTTGCAGCTGAGGCACAAGATAAGTATGAGCGGGAGATGATGCTGCACGCAGCGGATGTGGAGGCCCTGCAGGCGGCCAAGGCTCAGGCCCTGCAGGCAGTCGAATTCAAACACCAGCTGGAGGAGAGGGCTGAGAGGGTCGGCGCTCAGCTGTTGGAGGCAAGGGTCTCTTGGGAGGAGCAGGAAAAGATTCTCAAGGTTGGTAGTAGAGATGACATGATAGAGGGGGGGGTGATGAAGACAGAATTAAAGCTCTATAGAAGAGTTGTTGTACAAAAGTTGATAAAATGATTCATGTCAGTTTCAGAATTAACATAGTGTGTTGCAGGTGATGTTACAGTCCAGGCTGCCTGGTTTTCAATGTTTTTAATTTATTTCAAAATTACTGGGAGATGTCCACAACAAATTTGCATCTTGTGTATTGGATCAATAGTGGTATTTGAATAAGCTAATTTATATAAAAATTAACCCGCTGTTCCAGTGTGTTCAGTGTATCCCAAACCCCCCCGCCATGGCAAGTTTCTCTATGTTTGAATACAAATTAACTATTCTGTTTTTAATTTTGACTTTACTTCCTATCTTTCAGGAGGAGATGTCTAAGGTGGAGAGCCGTTGTAAGGAGTTACAGGGGCAGAACACTCTTCTTCACGAACAGATCCAGGCGATGAGCAGCAAGATGGCTGCCAACCTGCAACGTGTTGCCAGTGAGCTCCCCATGAACATCTCCCTCACTGAGGAGGAAAAATCTCAAGACCAACTCCTGGAGATCCTCAGGTAAAACATATTTTATTTGTCATTAAATTACACAAAGTAACCAGTCTCTCTTGTACATGTGTTGTTTATAGAAGCGAACAGTAAAAACATCAATAAAAAAAACCAAATATCGCCCGTTCTGTGTCTTACATTCCAATCTGCCCTCCATCCCAGGTTTGTGCGTCGGGAGAAGGAAATCGCTGAGTCTCGTTTTGAGGTGGCACAAGGGGAGAGTTTGCGTCACCGTCTGAGGGTGGAGCACCTGGAACGAGAGCTGAAAGAGATGCAGGACAGTCTGAGCGCTGCAAGGGAGAGGATGCAGGTCAGTTTTTTGTCTTGTAATAGCCCTCAGTTTGGTTAGATTGGTGCTTAGAGCGGCTGACTCAGATGTGTATTTGTAGTCTGACTACTCTGACTGTTACGACACAAAAGCACAAATAAACAGTCTAACCTGACCACTGGGGCACAAACCACAACACATTAGTGATGCAATATGTGAATAACAGCCTCTACCTTTGTACTCAGGTTACAGCTAAGACCCTGGCTCAGCACGACGAACTTATGAAGAAGACAGAAACCATGAACATCCTGATGGAGACCAACAAGATGCTGAGAGAAGAGAAGGACAAGATGCAGCAAGAACTGCAGCAAATTCAGGCCAAGGTTCATCAGTTGATCTTTTTTTTTTTTTTTTTTTTTTTTCAGGCATCTAGTTCTGTAATGGTTGAATGAGTAGATGTGCAGTACTGTAGGAGGTATGGCTGAGCAGTATGAATAAAACCAAATATTATGATATCTTTGACTGAATACCTTGATATCGCTATTGTCAGTGTGTCAGTGCTTTCATTAGATATTTAAACTCAAGAGATTGTTGATAAACAATCATTAGTAATGCGGATGTGATGGAACAGCTGAAGCAGTCTTGTAATTTTAAAGTGAATTGCATCCCTTTAATGCAGTCTACACTGACGATTTCTTCCCAAAAATCTCTTCATTATCCTTCTATTGCCAGGCCTTAATCAAAGTTGTGGGCAGTACCCCTCAATAAATTACTTGAGAGCTGAAAGTCTGCCACTGACATTTCACACTGATTTTGTTGATTAATTGAATCCCCTCGGCCTTGACACCTCTTCTGTGTGTGTCAGGTGCGCAAACTGGAGTCGGACATCTTGCCGATGCAGCAGGCCAACTCTGAGTTGAGTGAGAAGAGCGGCATGCTGCAGGCGGAAAAGAAGATTCTGGAAGAGGACATCAAACGCTGGAAGGCACGGACGCAGGTCAGTGAAACTGCCACACATTAAATTACCACATGATGGTCCTTATTGGAAAACATGGACAGTATCAATAACTCGATCGTAATGGCATTCCATGGGAAACTAGCAAAGTAGCATGATTCTCCTCTCCGTTTCATTTTGTGTTAAGAGAAAAGTAGCCAAATTATATCTTTGTTTGTTTGTTTGTTTGTTTTTCAGTATTGTAACATTAACAAAGAGACAAATTGTCAGCAGAGCATTCTGTATATTCACACCTTTACAAGTATAGGATAGATCTTTTTGTTTGTACATTTGTTTTGTGTTTGGTGAAAAGTATTAATACATTTTTCAAGATTTGTGTACTGTCATTCACCTTGTACCTGTACTCCTTGTACTTCTATTTTTCATGTATGGTATCAAAGGTATGTTAGAAATGTTATTTAGCCGAGCTTGTTGCTCATGTTTCTGCAGCATTTGGTGAGCCAGCAGAAAGATTCAGATCCAGAGGAGTACAAGCGTCTGCACATTGAGAAAGAGGCACACCTCAAACGTATCCAACAGCTCAATGAAGACAACAGCAGACTTAAAGCAGAGGTGGCAAGGTAAGAGATGGATAGTGGCTGTTGAATCTTTTGTGAGGGGCACTGAGTCTATTCTCATTTGATATTGAGCACATTCCTTCTGCTGATTTCCTCCCTTATTTCTCTGACACTCCAACCTGCTCCTTCTGATTCTTTCTCCAAATCTCTTCAGTGTGGGTAATTCCCTAAAGAAAGAGCTGGACGTCAAGAATCAGGATCTCCTGGAGAAGATGCGCACCATCGCTCAGGTCAAGAAGATTGGACGTCGCTACAAGACCCAATACGATGAGCTCAAGGTGGAGTACGACAAGGTGAGAGAACCTGGCTCTACTGTGTGTGCATCATACAGATGCGTGTCACATTGTCAGATTTAAGAGTTACAGCTCAGTTGCTGATACTTCATTGCCTTAGTCATCAATCTCAAGCTAGAGGCAAGAAGAGTATGTTTGTATCATGTGTAAGGTCCTATCAGAGTGTAAGGTGGAAGTAGTCAGGTTGACTAGCCGCTACTGTTGTGCTGGTATGACACATGGCTAATCTATCCTACTGTGTTTCCCACAGATTGTTGCTGAGGCGGCGGCAGGCCCGTCCCAGGAACAGGAGGCCCGTCAGGCTTCAGTCCAGGAACTCCAGAACCTGAGGGATTCCCTGGGCCAGGCTGAAACCAAAACCAGAGATCTGGAGGCACAGCTTGAGAACCTCACCAAGGTCAGACACATCATCACGTGATCACTTATCTTTGCATTACAGATGTAAAACATTTTGGGGTGATTCCCTGGGTGTTGCCACTGGTGGAACCACATCCTACATCAGTATGAAAACAGGTTCTGTCTAGGCAGAGCTCTAGGACAAAATGATAAAACTGTCCATGCTCTGTTCTACCCAGGAGTATGTCATGTAACCCCACCCTCCATTTTAAGAAAGAAAAAACCTTATTATTTTCACCAACATATATTTTGTACTTCACCCACTAATGGTAGTTCGCAAGTTATTGCAAGACGTATTGCGTAACAACAAACTCTGGTCACTAGCTCACACCTGTACTTTCCATTTTGTGTCATGTGCTTATTGGGCTATTTTGGCTCAGTTGCTCTCTTGCGTTAAAATACCTCCGTGTCATTCATCAGGGGGTCACTTATAAAAAGATATTCCCAGCAGAACTGACTCCACAAAGTGAAACAATTTAACATCAGGCCTGAGTCAGACTGAGGGAGGGGTTGCTGGTCAGTCCCGGACTCATCAAAATGTTAAGACTGTGGAGGCTGTGTGTTAAGACCTGGGTGGAGTCAAGGGGCAGGGTTAGATGGGAGAACCACATGAGGAAGTTTTCCATAGTCTTACATATTTTCTCTTATTCTGTGTGAATACTGAGATAAACTACAGAAAGAGATTAGTGCCAATATGAATTGTGTGTGAATTATATAACTTTGAATTTGTCGACTTCATAACAAACTAAAAATAATAAAAATAAAGAAGACATCTTGAATCAGTTGATTCAAGAAGGTAGTATATGAAAATACACTGGCTTGAAATTGAACTTAACTTTTAACTTTAAATTAAATTTCCTATTTTTGTCTTTTTTTTCATCCAATGAAGTTTAAGGTTTCTAAATTCAGATTAAGAACTCTTGAGACACATTTCTGAGGAACTTTGGAAATGCAAATGAGCTAAGATGCAATCACCCAGTGTCAAAGATCATACAGCTAGTAGTATTTCTAGTCTGCATTAACTATTTGTGTTGATTTATGGACATTGGGTAACAGATATACCTGTTTGCTAGGTTTTTTTTTGTTTTTGTTTTTTGTTGTTGGTTTTTTTGGACAAGTTCCTGACAGAAAGATAGCTAGTGAACATGCAGGAACAGGAAAAGCGGCACACTTTCCTACCTGGATTGAATCTTTTCTTTTTCACCTTCCCTTATAAAACATTTTTATTTCAACGTCTCAGTATGATTGATACATTCACATGTATACAATTCAAATACAATTTGGGCTGTCATTAGGGTTTCTTTGTACTAGAAGCTCCCAGCTCTGATGTTGTATTCATTCTTTCCATCACAGTCAGTCAGTATGCTTGTGCTTCCTGCCTGCATTCATTCACACCAAGTGTTTTTGGCCTTGCCTAGGCGATTGGGGAGCGTGACGCTGAGATACGCAGCACCCAGGAGCAGTCATCCAGGCTGCAAGCGGAGCTGTCCAGGTTGAGGCAGGAGCTGCAGGACAAAGCTTCCCAGGAGGAAACACGGAGACAGCAGCTCGCCGACAAGGAGGAAAAGACCAGGAAGGCCTTCATGGGTGCCAAGCAGAAGATCAGCCAGCTCATGGGTAAGACGAGTCAGTCAGTATGTTCAAAAGCAGTGTGAGCACTGATTATGGATCCTTGATCACCTTTTGACAAGACAGAACCCCAGTCAGCGTCACTGAATGGGAAGTGTAATAAATTCATCTCACTGTCTTGGGGCCCACTTCATGCTTTAATATATATTAATATAATAATATTTAATATATTGTTTATCATAAAATGCATAGTTCGAGTCTTCATTTCGGTTCTGCTGAGTAACCTTTATTTTCTTTAATGAAATACCTGATAATTGCACGTCTATGATGGTATGGCTATAAATTTTAGTATTGTTGAGCATGCTGTTTGTGAGGCTGGTTTTTAGGATTTGTATCAGTAATTTATTAAACCTTTATTTTTGTATCAAATGAAGGTTTAATAAACATTTTGTTCCCTTCTTTTTCCTAGAAATGGTATGTGACTGCTGTTTTATAGAGGCCCCTTTTTACTGTGTTTAATAATAATGTACCCCGTAGCCGTTGTAAAATCAGTGAATGTCCCTGATTGCTAATTGCATAATTTATCCAGCATAATTTCAAGTCTACCCTGGAGTTCAGACTTTATTTGAAGTTCTGCTTCCTGTTTATTGCTGGTTTCCTTTTTTCCCCTAATTTGTATAGTTGTTAGTTTGTTATATTCTAATTGCACTCCCAATTTTATTTCTGTCCAGCCTCCAAAGACCAGCTGCAGAAGGAGAACGAGGAGCTGAAGCAGCAGCGTGAGGAGCTGGAGGTGCGAGTGAGTGCTCTCAAGTCTCAGTACGAGGGCCGTCTGAGCCGGCAGGAGAGGGAGATCAGAGACCTGCGAGGCCAGCAGGAGAGACAGGAGCAGAGAGACGAGCCGCCTGAGGCAGGACCCAGCAAGGTGAGCTACTGGTTTGCTGAGGCTTGACGTGATGAAGAATTTACAAACAAAGGCATTTTCATTTTCAAAGCGAGTGGGCAGAAAGATCACAGAATACATGATGTTAATTGTTCTGTTTTGACTAGACTGTGCGGTGGCCTCTGTGCAAGGATCCTCCTCAGCGCTCACTACTGTTTCTTTTACCATTAACTGTAAAACTACCAATAAAAATCCACACCTGTGACCACATAAGTTTGAATAGTATGCAAACAAAAAACAACAAACTTACTAATTTTCAAAACGCTGCAAACTACCAGCTATATTGTTTACTTACCAATATGGTCGAATATGGCTTAATAATATGGTCTGTTAGAGCCAAGAGATCATAATAAGTTGGATTTGGTCTTAAACCAAAGCAAAAGACCAGCACCTTGGGACTGTTACCCAACTTCTCCTTTCCTGCCACTGCAGTCCAGTACTACAAATACTAATGCTACTATCATTATTACGAACTAGTACTTATACTCCTCAGAGCGTGCATGTTGGGTCACACTTTCATCACTTGTCTACTTGTCTCTTTCTTCCAATGTTAGACTCAGGAGCAGCAGAGGAGCACAGAGCAGAGACAGATCAGTCTGAAGACTACCCCAGCTGCAGACAGGGGCAGGTATGATACGCGCTGAATAATGAATGACTTCTTTAAATGCCCAATGGTACTATAGAAGTGTACAGACTCCTCTATTTTCTGCAATTACACATACTTTTATATACATTTGTACCTGCTTAGTCTATTCTGACCATGGTTAATGTTCGGTTGCACTGGAAAAGTCATCTTTCCTGCCCTGATTTTCGTTTGTCTCAGTGCCAGTACCTCTGAGCCACCAACTGCCAACATCAAGCCAACACCTCTAGTGGCTACTGGCAGCAAGCAGCCAGTCAACCCAGGGAACAAGCCCACTCCAAGGGCAAGCATCAGGCCCATGATCACCCCCGCCACCGTACCCACCCCAACACCCACGGCTACCGTCATGCCCACCACACAGGTGGAAACTCAGGAAGGTAAGTCTAACCAATGAGAGATGGGCTGCTAGGAGCTCGGTGAAGAGGGTTTAGGACAGTTTTCAGGAGCACAGGTGGCCAGAAACTCAATTTTTCCAACTTAAATTAAGTCTGCATTTGCTGAAACCCTTTTCCCACCGACCCCTCTGCTCCCCAGCCATGCAGTCTACTGAGGGTCCACCAGTGGAACACATGTACGGCAGTGCCAGCGGCTCAGTGCGCTCCACCAGCCCCAACGTCCAGACCACCTTAGCTAGCCCCATGCTCACTGTGCAGCAGACCCAAACACAGGCCACTGCGTTCGTCCAACCAACACAGCAACAGAGCCAGACCCATGCAGAGCCAGCCAATCAGGAACCACCGCCTGTGGTGATGGAGGCAGCACCCAGCTCACAGGTGGAGAGGCCTTCAACCTCGTCAGCACCATTTGGAACCGGTGAGAGTAAAATTATTTGAAAGTCCAGATCATTAAAGATTTGTTCGAAATAACTGTATATTTTTACCGATATTGTATTTTGAGAAAATATTCAGCTTGGAGAAATACAATTTAAATAAATAATTAAAGATTGTGTTTGAGTCACTGTTAAAGATCAGCATTACAGGGTTTAGGATTTATACTGTTGGCTCCTGTTTTTCTACATGATGAGTCCATGTGTACCAAGCTAACCTCATTGTGATCTACCTCCAGTTTCAGCAACACCAGGAACCTCCTCAATGTCCAAGAGGCCTCGTGAGGAGGAGGACAGCACCACTGTGGTCACCGACACAGAGACCACCCAGGAGGATTCCTCTGAGCCCCCAATCCCAAAGAAGTTACGCATCATCCAGAGGGTGGGCCCTGAGGTAAAACATAACTGTTTAAATGACATTAAAAAGTAATTGTGTTCATATTGTTTCCAGTGGTCTGAGAGTTGTTAATGCAGTTCTGTGAGTGATGAGTGCCGTGTGTTCACCTCTCAGGAGGAGGTGCTAGCTGAGGACAGCACAGAGGCAGAGGGTGTGGTGCCAACAGACTCTCAAGAGGGTCCCGAAGCCAGCCAGGTCAGACATATTCCAGTTATTGTAATTACTAACCATTTCTTAAAGTATGATTCCAGGACTGTTACAGGATTTACATAAACAAACGTGGCTGTCTGTCCTTTGAATGTCAGCTTCTTTTACACCTTTTGGTTTCTGGCAGGACATTATGTCATCATGGTGGTGTCTGTGCATAGACACATTCCTGTCAGCACAGCAGCGGAGGAGCAATACATGTTAAAACCTCACTCCTGACACCACAGGTTCCTCACATAGAGCAGATGGATGATTTGATTAGATTTTCAACTTGCTGCAGAGGGTTGAGTTTGATGGTACTAAAAACATTTTCCCGAAATTAATTAAACTCCTTATTTTATATCATGCCAATATTGCTAGTCTTTCTCAAAATTATTTGTTTTCTGTAAACCCAAGATATTAGGTTCCCACAAATGCTGTCTTGGTGGCCCAAAGTGCAGAGACTATTTGAGGCTGACAGCCTGGTTGGCTTTGGTCTTTGTTTACAGTAATTTTACAAATCAAACAAATACAACCAATACAAAAATGATTAATTATATCCCCCAGACAAAATTTGACTGATACTAAAGGTTTGCGACCATCGCTGCCTCAACCATAGAGATTTTCTTTTGAGGGCTACAATTTCCTTTCATTTATAGGTTTATTTGAAGCAGTGACAGTGTACGTTAAATGTATTGCACCAGATATAGCACAATGCTAATTTCCAACTGCTTCCCTTGGGCATGTATACACTGCAAATATAACGATACAAAGTTATGCCTATAAATACACCTGTAAGACATGTGTAATGGCATTATCATACTTAAATAACAAATTATTGACCGATTCTTTCAGTAATTGGTATGGACATTGGTTGTGGTTAGGCCACAACACCTATTAATTTTCATTGCCGTTGCAGTACTTTTGCCCGAAAATAGTTCAGTTTTTTGCTGAAAACTATTACCTCCCAGGCTTGAGTGGTCGCGGTTTTGTTTAGTATCAAAATGTCTTGGTTCTCATCTTTGGCGAGTAGTAAATTTGACAAACACTAGTTTGGCAAAAACAATGCAAAACCAAATACAATGAAGTATTGATGGGAAACATGAAGAACGCATGTGATATGTGCTGTGTATCGGTTCCACAGGCAGAAGAGTTTCCAGTGCTCGGGGAGGGCGATGAGAGCGGAGCCTCCCAGTCCGTGCCTGTGGAGCTAGAGGTCACTGTGACCCGCACCGACACCCCTGACCAACCGCAACAGGACGTCATCGTCATAGTAACTGACACAGAGAGTGAGGATGACCAAGAAGAGGAAGAAGACGACGAGGAGGAGGAAGAAGAGCCGGTGGGGTTTTCTAACTAATATTGAAACTAATAAAAATTAAACTGACCTGAAAACAAAAATTATAAATGAAATAAAAATAAAAACTAATGAAAGACAACACTATAATAACTCCGCTCAACACAGGACTATGAAGAGGAGGATGAAGAGGAAGACGAAGATGAGGAGGACGAGGAAGATGAGGATGAAGATGATGGAGGGATGGTGGAGGAAGGAGAAGACAGCAATGAGGGGAGCGGAGACGGCAACGAGGCCTACGAAGCAGACGACACAGAGGTACAGTTACGACGGTGACCTGGACAGGCACTATCACTTCCAGTCTGTCGCCCACCCGTTCACTTACTCACTGTCGCCCACCCTCTCCTGCTGAAATACTCAGCGTTTCCACAGTGTCTCACCTCTCTGTCACGCTCGCGTTTCATCCCTGTGTCGTAACTACGTCTGTCTGTGTACGAGCTGAATGTGTTGACTTTAGGTGTTTACTTTTCACTCTTGTCATGTGTGCGCAGGCACGTGTTCAGCAGGATGAGTCAGTGTCTGAGAAGGGAAAGCATAAACCGGCACGCTTTCCTCCCTCTTGTAATCTGCCGCGCTTGTGAAAATGGCTTGGAATGCCAGAAAAAAAAACCTTGAGTCTACAACTCATGCTTTTTTCTTTTAGCTTGAAGTGCTTGATTCTGTGTTAAGAGGAAATATTTGATTTTTGCCTTTTAGAACCAGTCATCAGTATCCAAAAAGATGCTTGAAGGAAAAGGCACACACAAAATGATAGTATGTAAACAAACATTATTATGGCCATGTTTTAAAAGCAGATAACTAGCTTTTTTTATGACCTCTCTAAGCTCCAAGTGGCTTTTTGCTAAATCAGCCTGTAAACCTTGGTGGAAAGTAGAGGTTACAAAACAAAATGATTAACTAGTACCAAGGTATTAAAATAAAGTGAGATTAGTGAATAATAAAGATTTTTTTTGTTTTTGTTTTTTTTAGTCCAAACATTTACGAAACAGTTGGGAAAATATTAACATTAATTATTAATCAAAATTAACTTTGCATCTGTTCATACCACTTTGTTTGTTTTCCTAGTTCTGGAAGTTGTTGATTTTTTTTTTTTTTTTTTTTTTTCCCC
>OMLB01027103.1:0-11435 GCA_900302555.1 Myripristis jacobus | reverse complement strand
AATGTTGTCTGGTGTCTTGTATTTTGGTCTGCACTCTGTGCAGTCCAGTTTTAGAATATTTTGTACATAGCACACAAAACGCAAAGAAGTGTATTTCTTTCATTAGCTGACCAGCTAATATTATCCCTAAAATTTCAAGTTAAATATACCCTGAGTAAAGTTTTAAAGACTACATTAAAAGATTTATGCAATACAGTAAACCAAGTCTGCAATACAATAAATGCCTTACAGAGAAAAAGGTAATAATGCATTTTTACTACTGGCTATTACTGTAATAATAATAATAATAATCATCATCATCATAATAAACTTTATTTATATAGCACCTTTCATAACATAAATGCAGCTCAAAGTGCTGTACACTTAATAGCAATAAAACAATAAAACCGAATAAATAATAGACAGTAAAACAATAAAACCCAATGAAATGAAATAATTAAAACATAAGAAGATAAAAAGATAAAACTGGTAATAAGTAATTAATTAAAAGCAAGACTATAGAAATAGGTTTTGAGCTGCTTCTTAAAATTATCGACCGAGGTTACTTAACCTTGGTTGATAATTTTACCGATGTTGTAAATTATTTCTGTTAAATATCTGTCTGGAACAGGAGGAACTGTGAAGTATTATGTAAACAGGTAAAATGCATGGTGTAGCCTAGTTTGGAATCATGTGCATCAAAGCTTTTGGTGAAACTGGTGAAACATGTGAGTCACCTCAGCACCCTAGGTATTCATGCCAAAGGATGGGCTGGAACATTTGCTTTGTTATTGAGAGGTCAGTGCACTAGTAAGACTCCATTTGACTTTAACTGGCATGCAATGCATCTTCTCCATCTTCTAAATTACCAAATAAGCAATTAAGACTCAAGAAAGTGCTATTTTCTCAAAACTAAAAGCTCAGCCCGGAGGTTAAAATGTAAATGAAACACTTATCTTCTCAACATGACACTGGCTCTTCATCAGTTCAAATGCTGCCAAGAGGAGCAAGTGTGTGAATGTTGCTAAGCACCAACAGAAAGCTGCACAGGGACGCTCTTAAATTAGCCGCCCACAAAGCCCAAATGGCGCTTCAGTCTGAGGAAATATGAATGCAGAGTTCAAAGGATTTGAGGGAGGATGCAGAGGCAAAGAAAGACCGTGAACCTCTGTGGATATTATCCCTTACGTACATCCCTGCACTGAAAGGAGGGTCGCAGATTTCTTTGCTCATTTCAGCAAACTGATGGAGCGATGCCTGCAACCTAGTTCAGGCAGGCAACCAAAACACCTCCCAAACACACTCTCCTAACTGGGTTATCTATTTAAGCTGCAAAACTTCCCATCTCTCCCTCTGACATGCCAGTGCCGCTGCTGCCCTGCATTGCTGCCTGATTTTTCAGCCCCTCCTCCACCCAGCATCCACCTGTAGGCTCCAGCCAAAAGGGTAAGATATCCTTTCATATTTACCCAACACTCCCATTATATCTATATGTAAACATCTGCAGGGATGATGAGCTCAGAGCCTAGATGCCAGCAAGTCTGCAAGTGTAACTTCTAAAGTTCAAGGTCAAGGTCAAGGTTGCCAGTCAACGCACAAACAATTCACACAGAAACATCAAGAATTACATAATACACATAAAGTTTGTTCCCTGTGCAGTTGGCCCTCAGCAGGGGATTACTACAATTTAGAAAAAAAAATATAGATTATAGTGCACTGAAATATATGTATGTGAAGTATTATTTAAGTATTACTTAGCATAAATGTAGATTCATTTGAAATGCATTAGCAAATAATAATACTTAAAAAATGAATAATTCATAAACTGGCTCTATCATGCCTGTCTAGTGTGTGTGGGCTGCACAGTGTACAAAGCAGAGAACCAAGCTGCTGGTATCCTTTCCTGTTCAGTGAACACTGAGACACCATGTCTACTGGAGGCAAACCAAGATCAAGATTCCAGCAGAATGGAGTCAGTGTGACAAAAAGGAGGAACAGGAGCCGCCACAAGGCATCTGCCGAGCGCCTCCCCAACGGCCAGAAGCACTCCATCCCATGCGTCTTCAGGCTAAATAAAAATTAAAAAATACAAATTTAAAATAAGTCCAGATCCATTTGGCATTATGCCTGTATGTGAGTGGCTGCATGGAGAGGCCACACTATTTACTGCACACACCCTGACTTGTAGAGCAAACTATGCACCCAAAAACCATGCATACACCATTTCCTGTGCATAAACTGAAAAACAGGATGTGCACACCTCATGCATTCTTTAATAACATGTTTTACTAGAGTGATGACATGTGATTAAGTGGAGATAAAAAAAAATAATAAAACCTTGTTTGTTTAGTTAGATAACCAGCTTCACTGCTCACGTGATTTTTTTTAGTTTACACTGAGATTTGTAAAATGCCAAAGGCACATTTATTAAGGTAGCATTCATTAATTACTTTTGCATGATTAATTTTGTCATTATTTTAATTTACAAACAGTCACAGTGAACATTTTATTTAGCTGTTTATATTCTTTTGATTTTATCCTTATTATATATCCTTATATCCTTATTTGTGACACACCTTGTAATACGAGCTTAGAAATGACAAACTGGTAGCACTGACTCATGAGACACAAAGGACATTTTGACTTGTGACGTATAATGTCTGATTATCATGTGGTCCTGTGTGGAAACTGTCTGGACCCAAAACAGTCAACATGCTGTGTGAAGTAATGTAACTTGTTAGAAAACCCACAGTCAGCCATTGTCACTGAGGGGCTCAAAGGCTCAACCTCCTAGCTACCCCTGTTATTTTCTATGGACAACGCCACACTGGCAGCGACACTTGGCGCATGCTATATGATGTGCTGCGGTGCTGCAGCACCAGTGCGTTTCAGCTTCAGACTTACACATACTTCATACTCATATGCAATTGAAAAATATGAAAAGGTAGCACATTCACTTTTTTTTTTTTTTAATATTCTATTTTCTACACAATCAATCAATGAATTAACCAATCAAGAGGGAACCACATTTTAATTTCACTATACTGAGACACCATGTATTTATTCGTATAATGACGAATAAATATCTTTGTATCCTTGTATCCTTGTATTCTCATTGGATTTTGGTTTTAGCACTCCATTGAGAATTTTATTGTTGAAACACAACCGCCTTTTTTAACTCATTCGTATGTGCCTGTGATTAAATTTGACTGATTTTGACTGATGATGATGGGCTCGCCTTTGTTTAAGTGAATTTAAATGGTAAAAAAAGCTTTTGGTTTCAGTTTATTTGCTGAATTCCTATGATGAATGTTTTTTTAACAATTTAACTTTACTGGTAGAGCTGACAGATTTTTCTAAATTGTGTGCAGTGCTAACCCAGCCCTTGGATAGAAGTTGACCTACAGAGGAACCTGATCAAATGCTCTCACGACTGTGAGCCAAGGACTGCAGTATGCTGGGTGTGTGGAGACTGAAGAATCCAACTTCTTCTGATTTCACTTTCTTCTCAGTTAGCCGCGACTCATTTTCATGTATAGACTATCTTTGTTTTGCAAGGCCTACTCCTCCATTAAAAAAAACAGATATGATCCCTGTGGCGCTCTCCAATCAATGCGCTGTTTTATGTCCAGCTGACTGAAATGGAAAGACATGCAACTCGATGACATTTCAATCTTTCTCTTCTACAAAATGAGTCATTCCAATCTATGCTTGCTTATCCAACTTTATTCAAATACAACCAATGATCCTTGTTTTTTTTTTTTTTTTAGGACACAGTTAACAATTTCAACAGGGATGAATCCATATCTTTTTTTATAGAACATGTTACTAGAACATTTAACACATTTATTGCCACAGTGCACAGATGACGTTTGATGATGAGGCTTGGTATGGTTATGGTTTTATCTATAAATGACAAAACACCACAAATTAATGAACACAATCAATTTCAGTGAATATGAAAATATGAAAGGATTCACATGCTTGCATCTCCTCAATTAATCACAGTTAATAAATTACTGGCCCTGGCCGCTTACACACGACAGTCAGGCTGTAATATTAAGGCAAACAACAAAGTGACCAAATGACATTTATTGAGAAGAATACATATCTGCCGTCTACATTGATTAATTATCTAGCCACATTCAAACATGAATCCATAAACATTTAACTGCGGCAACATAAAACACATACATCAACTACACATAACCATTTCTATCTACGTTGATGAACAGGAGCCTCAACATGTGCTCAGTCTTGCTGCCAAACAGAACAATGGAGTGTAGGAGTATAGACTGGCAGGCAATCAGTGGAAATGAGTTCAGGTGAGAATGGGTGGGTACACATCAGGGAGTGGAGGAGGAAAGATGACTAGCATGGCTCTTTTCAACATGGCAATCATAACCTCTACTCCTCTAAAAGCTCGTATATAGACTCAGCAGAGGACTGTGTATCAAAAGTAACACAACCTAAATTCTCTGTCAAAACATAAGAATTTTTGGAGCTGTCCATCACACTTTAGGAAGGACACAATACCCTGCTACAAATGAAAAAAGTGAAATCTCTAAGAATAGATAACTTTCCCCTTGTTAGACATGCAACTTTGGTTCATTTACATGGAAATATTACAATACAGCTGTAACAGAGGAGCCCTGGGTGCAAGTTCTGGGAGTGACCAATGGGAGTACCGGACAGGTGACCGCACAAACGCGGGAGAATCAGACAACTCAGGTGTTCCATAAATTTGAAAAATTAAATGTCCTGAGCCGGTCTTACTGGTTGACAAGAATTGCAAGAGTTTGCCAACCTTGTATCTACACAGAAAAGGTCTCTTTGGCACAGATAGAGCACAGTTAATTAGGGCTGTAGAGCCAGAATCCTTTCTTGGCTGACCCAAACTGAGAATCCAAACAAACAAGACAGTCGCAAAACATTACTCATTCGTGCATTTAAGGAGGGTCTAAGCCAGCATCTAGCTACACAATGTAGTACATTAATTGATGTCACTATACACACATTAGCAGTAGAGAGCAGTTCCAGAGCAGCACAGTCCTGGCAGCGCATAGCCTCAGCTTTCTCTCACAATCATTGGTTGGAAGTCATAGCCAATCACTATCCAATATACTTCCTCCTTGACTCACCCTGACTCAAGAGAGCACAATGCCAGTAACGAATTTTCATATGGGGCGTTCTGCATTCCTGCATTGGCCAGTCCTTTCAAAGCAGTTCCTCCAACATGTCAAATACTGGCACATCTCTGGAAAAAAAATTTGAGTTATAGTGTCTAAATGTTTGTGGATTAAAAAGAAGCCCGGTATAAAATCTTCAACAGTTCACGATTCGAGGCCGGCAGTGGACATCAACTCTCAAATTTGAGTTGTTGACTCTGAATTTTGTTTCAAGGTCTCTCTCAATTTGGATGTCCCTGTCTTGCAAACATCTCACAAAAATATGCAAAACATAAATTTGGTACAATTATTTTGCGGGCTCCAAATTGCTAAAATTACCCTCAAATAAACAAAAACTCATCCAACTTCCATAATTATAATTTGTTGATTGAGGAAAGCCTTTGAACTTCCGTCCTTGGAGCAGTATGGGTGTTCACACACTGATTGATATCTATGATGACACAGGTCCACGTTCCTTTCAGGACTTAAAGAATAATTTCAAGGCAAGGCAAGGCAAAGCAATTTTATTTCTATAGCACATTTCATACAAGGAGTAGCTCAATGTGCTTCACATAAAAACAAGAAAAGTGAAAACAAGCAATTGAAAAGAAACAGACATTTGAAAGAAATAAAATCCATACAATAAAAAACAATTGCAGAAGAAAATAATAACTATTAAAATCATTATAGTTAATAAATAGATTACAAAAGTGCAGAGAAATAGAAAGGCAGAAAGAAAGAAAGAAAGAAAGAAAGAAACTAGACCAAAATGGAGCATAGCAAAAAATAATGAATTGCTTTAAAATGATAACAAATTAATACTAAAAAGAGTTCACCCATAAGCACATGAGAAGAGAAATGTTTTTAGCCTGGATTGAAAAACAATCACACTTGGGGCTGATTTCACTTCTATTGGTAGTTTGTTCCATTTGTGTGCAGCATAAGAGCTAAATGCTGCTTGACCATGTTTAGTGTGAACTCTGGGCTCAACTAACTGACCTGAGTCCATAGATCTCAGAGCTCTACTGGGCTTATATTCAGTTACCATGTTGCTGATGTATTCTGGACTTAAACCATTCAGTGATTTGTAGACCAGTAGCAGAACTTTGAAATCTATTCTACAGCTGACTGGGAGCCAGTGTAAAGACTGTAGAACTGGAGTGATGTGCTCTGATTGCTTTGTTCTGGTCAAAACTCGAGCTGCAGCATTTTGAATGAGCTGCAGCTTTTTTATGCTCTTTTGGGGGAGTCCAGTCAGGAGACCATTACAGTAGTTGAGTCTACTGGAGATGAAAGCATGGATGAGCTTCTCCTTGTCTGTTTGGGACATGAAACCCTTTACTCTTTCAGTCTTTCTGCCACATCTTTTTTCTTTTGCCTGCAGCTGCACTTTTCTTTGAAAGCTCATGGTGTCCCACAGGCAGGCAAGCCCACTGCATGACCTGTGTAGACGGTGTATTATTGAGAGGTTTGTATTCTAGAGATTTACTCTTTCCAACTTAAAGCTAGTTGCAAGCCACTTGCAATTGGTTCTGTCTGGATGTCAGATCATCAGCCCTTTGGTTCAAAGCTAATTTTGAACCAATTATTTCAATTTGCACAGAGAGCATACCTCCCATTGTAAATTATTTTTAATGAAGGCTGGGCCCTCACCAGAGTGTACTTTCTGTATGAATGAAAAGCATGGCACTTACATTGACACAGTCTGGTCCCCCCAGCAGTGCTCTCTCTATGGAATGAAGTATCTACTTTGCCCTCAGCTATTTTAAACAAAACTGTACCATTGTCTCAAGTGGTTCTACTGGTAAACATGACTCTGCATTTAATTTGTCTATTTATGAGAAAATGAGCTTATTTTTTGTCCATGGACGGAGCCTGTTTCCTTCCACCTTCCTTGACATGCGATATCTCAGCCACAGCTTGAGGTAAATTCTTCAAATATGGCACAAACATCCATTTAGACTCAAGGATGAGCTGATTAGATTTTGGAAGTTAGAGGTCAAAGGTTAAGGTCACATAACACACTTCTGGCCGTAACTCAACAATTCATACAACACATTCATGCAATTATGACAAAATTTCAAACAAATGTCAAATAGGATCAAACGATATCCTCGTGAAATTATTCACTGGAATCATACATGTCAATATTGTGATAACTTCCATCTCTCCAAAAAACACTCTTAATACCTTTTATTAAATTACTTCAAACTCCAAAAACTAAGTTGTATGTAAACTAACTCACCAAGTGTGTGGTGGTAATTCTATTTTTGTCTTTTGTTTTGCTTACACAATTCGATTTTGCTCTCTCCTGAACTACCTTTCTTTCATTGCCTTCCTCTCTCCCTTCTTTCCCTGAGGGGGGAGTATGACACTTTGTGCTCTGTCTCCATACATAAGGGCGTGGTTGATTGCAGTACTGGGTGCAACTAGTGGGGCTCTGGCCAACTCTGGCACACCTGTCCCTGTTCACAAATTCAGACTCATATGTACACACACGCATGCATTCACACACACACGCACACACACATGCAGAGGAGCGAGATGGAGAAAGTCACTGAGGCGTGGCAACAGATTAGGGAGACACAGAGCAGATGTAACTATACCAATTTAGGCCTTGCGGAGCCCAAAAAAGTAATAATTGTCTGAAAATGTAATAAAAATGTGCACTTAACTTGATCAAAAAAATGTAACAAAACCCAATAATGTAATAACTTGCAAGAAGCAGGTTATGTAATCACATTCCCCTCACAATCCCCCTTTTTGATTACTTTTAATCAACAAGAAATCATACGGAGTAATAGTGTCTAGGGGAAGTATTCTACATTTAGATGCTGGAATTTTCATCATCCTCATCATCTTTCTCATGAAATGGCAGAATTCAACCTGGCACTGGAGAGAGATTTAAAGAGAATGTCGGTTTTGGTGGCGCTGGTCATATACTGCCTGCAGATCACCCCAATCATGCAGGCAATGAGGGACACAGTAACCAAAAACAGAATAATACCCACAATCAATGTACAAATTAACGACATACCGACAGATGCCAGCGGGCCAAGTATACCTGAAAAGGGTTCCCAGCCGTGCACAGTGTGCAGATGTCTCACCCTTTGTTCAGCATCTCGAGCAACTGAACACTTTGCTGTGGCTATAATGACAGCTGTAGAAATGTTCACATGGTGGTCTAACACCATAGCAAGGGATTCAGTCTCTTCCTTAGCCATATCGTGCTTAGCTTTGTCACAGACTCTTGTCTAATTACACAGTACCTAAACATAGCAAAGCAGGTTTTAACTACTTAAATAATAAAATTACAGACAGCTGCCCAACCAGATACCCCTCGTGGGTAACATAGCTTCTTACACACCTACATGGGGGGTTTAGGGATTTTAGCAGCTGCCATGAGTGCAGAAATATTTTGTATATACTTGTGATTGGCGC
This sequence comes from Myripristis jacobus, assembly GCA_900302555.1. Lineage (NCBI taxonomy): Eukaryota > Metazoa > Chordata > Actinopteri > Holocentriformes > Holocentridae > Myripristis > Myripristis jacobus. The sequence continues at coordinate 2,847 of OMLB01027103.1, read as the reverse complement.
ACTTGTGGCCAGTCTACATCTATCATTGCAAGGCAGCACATGGTTCCCTTGAAACCACACCTTAGTTCTGAAACACATGTCAAACTGGTGCCATGGAGGGCCAAGAGGCTGCAGGTTTTCATTCCATTCAAAAAATCCCCCAGGTGATTTCACTGATTAACCCACGGTGACACAGAGAGAAGGCAGTAAAATCCCCTGGTGGAGTTTTTGGTTGGAATGATGCTCCATGGCACATGTTTCGACACACCGATCTAAAATGATACCATGGGTTGGCCTCATGGCATCATAGGGCACATACCTTTTAGGTGAATCAATTTTATTTCCGTCTTGTGTTCCTATTAGTGTTGCAGCACTTTGCGCTCAGTGTGTGACTTTCCTTCCATGAGAGCTGGTCACTTTTTCTTCTTGTCCTTGGTTGTGAGCGGAGTCCAGGTGTCTCTCACCCTGGACTTCCATCTCGAGCAGCAGTGAACTGAGGACCTCAGTTCACACCTTTTGTGGGGGAGGGTCCATTCCTGTGTTCAGGGGTCTGCCTTTCCTGCAGGGGAAATCTAAATCCATTATAAAACATATGAACAATCACAAAGAAATATTTATCTCCCTCATGATGTTCAGTTGGTGGTCAAGAGATCGGATGGCTGGTCAGGGTGACGTTGGCTGGAGGCTTGTGTGGTTTTGGCCTTATTCTTCACACAAATTAAACATACTGAACAAACATTTGGGAATAATTTGCAAAGTCTCTTGTGAACCAGTGTATCCTCCCTACCACCCCCCTTTTTTGACTGATGATATTTTTATGTGTCGAAATGAGTTATTTGCAGATTATTTAGAAAATAAACACCTGCTTTTTCCCATCAAACTGCCTTCTCTGCTGATGCCAGCTGTGAAAGGGAGGAGAGACAAAGTCTCAGTCAAGTGTGGCAGTGATTTGTGGAATGTTTATCTGTACATTTGACCTCAACGTGGTAGAGATAAAATATTGTTGTTGCGTCTCTGCCTGCACCCTGGTGACAGATGAGCTATTTTCTGCTCCTGCCTTTAGGCAGAGAGGCAAAGCCAATGCCACATGTCTAATTTGAAGCAAAGTACACAACCATTGTTATGCCCATGCTATTGCAACACACAAAGCTATGTTTCTCATCAGCAGTCTGTGTGAATGGTCTACTTGGATCTGGTAAACCCAATGCTGGGGGTCATAGTCAGGGTCTGTTTCAGCTTAGTGAAGGCTGTGTTGGCTGCCTCTGTCCAAGTCATATTGTCAGTCAGTCTCAGTCCATGGCCATGTATAATTGTCAGAACTGTCTCCAAGGATACCTTGAAGGCTGGATATGCCTCTAAGGATGCCTCTATGGACGGATAATCACAGATTCACTGTCTACAGTAACCTGTAATCCCCAGAAATTACATAAATTGTCTTTTTGTATGTGGTTTTGGAATTTGGAGGATGCCCTCCATTGGTTTTGAGCACAGTGTTTGCCATTTTGGAGATCTAATTGCCCAAGGAAGTTACTGTCTCTTAGACAAATTGCAGTTTATTCAGATTGGTCCTATAGCCCTTTTCTGTCAGATATTTTAATTGGCTTGTTTGGTGGATGAGCAAATCACTATTAGGCTGATATACTTTCCATAAGTATGCAAGGGTCTGCATGACGAACTACAGGAGAGCAAGGAGGAGCTCAGCTCCCCTTAATAAGACATGACCTCCCCTAAAGACATGATGCAAGACATTTTGGGGTATCTAAAATATGTATTGGCAATATGCAGGGTATTTCTTCCATATAAAATTCGGAGGCAGTGGGCGTTCTTAAACTTGGTGTGCCAGCACGATTAAAGAAATTGTTTCTTACCCTAGATGCGACAGAGTTACTACAAGAACACTACAGAAATATTATAGTGGTTGTGCGTATGTGCATGTTACAGTTGCTACAGGAATACCACAGAAATATTACAGGTTAATTTATCCACCTAAGCAGAGAACCATCTCAGACCCGCTGGAATAATTCAATCATCTGAGCCTGAACGTGATCAGGTCGAGCTGTAACAGATGTGAAATATGTCTTCAGTGATTGACAGCCGCATTGAAATAAGGCTGGAGTGAACGAGGATGTTCCCTTTTGTTAAATACCTGCTGCCTGTTAAATTTATTTTTATTTTTTGCATGGAATTTCATTTTACAGTCTCTCTCTCTCTCTCTCTCTCTCTCTCTCTCTGTGTCTCTGTCTCTCTCTCTCTCTCTCTGAAATGATACATGGTTATTTGCATATAGAACAGGAAAGTGAGATCCAATCACAAGTAGGCAGGCAAGATGCATGTGGAGATGCATGTTAATTCTAAATATGTACGGAGAGAATGACAGCTTGACAGCTGTCCACTTGTGTCTGGATTACCAAAGGCACATTTTAATAACAGGTGGGAACGGAGCCACTGACTTTGTGGAACTTTTTGCAACTCCGATGAGCCAACGCAATGCACCATTTGTTTGCCTATAAAAATGATTTGAAATGGGCACCTATATGCTTTGCTTCTCCCTGGCTTTCAATGTGTGGTTTTGGTTATACTGAGCGACCCATGGTCCCAAATCCTTCCGCCAGGACTGTTTTGGCCAGAGGGATGTATGGTACAGAGATATGCTCCCAGCGGAGTTCTGATCACTGCTATGGTCACAGCAACTGTCAAGGCACTCATATTGTCATCCCAATAAATGCAGTAACTACTCAAACGATAACTTTCTTTCACTTGCCTGAACCGAACTTTCTCAAACTCTATCAACTCCCACCCTGACATTGACTGTGACATACAAATACCTTTGTACCGTGGACATGCGATGTGATGACATGTGAATGTGCA
>OMLB01027093.1:35096-45792 GCA_900302555.1 Myripristis jacobus | reverse complement strand
AAAAAAAATCTCCATTTATTTATGAAGGAAAACTGATTTTCCTGCAATTCTCCGGAGGGCTGGACCTGTGACTCACGTTGTACCAGCCTGTGACAGGAGACGAGGAGAGCCACCCGCCTTTGACTGATGAAGCTGTTTTATGAAAGGACTGATACTGGGCAGCACTTACCACTGTGGAGTGTCTGTCTTCAGATCAACACCTGAACTCGCCTCCGCCTTATTGTCCCCATTGAACGGCCCAGGTGTCATCAATCTCACTGTTTATATGAAGATAGGCTATTTTCTTTATAATCAGTTTGTAGCGGGTTGTGGCTTTGTAGTGCAATAGGTAATGTGAAGTGTTTATTAAAAAAAACATCTTGTTCAGATCATGGGTGACTTTATGGATTTATCAGCCATTGTTTGGAGTTTTTTTCTAGCTGGGTCTCTTGATGAACAAAAGATACGCAGCCAAAAGAAATTCCACTCAAAGTAATAATTCATGAAAATTGTTCAGATACTCCAGGCCATTTGATTGAGAGTGTTTAAACATGATCATATTTGTCCCAGAAAGTAAAGAGCCACGTGTCTAATCTGTGATGCCATACAGCAGAAAGAAGTTGCTCTAACGATGATGGCCATTGTCTTTGAAATTTCTCAGATTCCCACTTCACTCTTGCCAACTTTGGGAGGGCTGATGGTTTTGTGTCGATGAAAGGTCTTTTCGAGGGCACGCAGGAGGATTTCTCAAGCTCTTGATTCAATCTTTTGAGTTCAAAGTTTTTCACGACTGATTTAATTTTTCCTTACTTGAGAAGGTTGGAGCATCCCAAAGTCCCTGCCATCTTGCTGCCCTGCCCCCTCTTAGCCTCGGGATGTTCAGAATGGAATCAAATTGCTCACATCCTTGAGAAATCAGCCTATAATTCCAGAGTCCAAACCTGTGATTGCAAGCAGTGCCTTGTAGATACCTCACTTTGCCGAAATGTATTTGCATGTAAATAAGCATTAAAGCTGTAGTACTTAAATCACTTTATGAATTATTCAGTGCCCCTTTAACCTTCAGTCATTCAGGCAATGTCACGAGTCCAGTTGTCACAATCTTAACCATCCCTTTGGGCCATAGGAGAAAATACAAACTGTCTAAGGATCCAGGACTAACTGATCTGAATGCTGATGTTTTCTGGTGGTGTTGGAAACTCATGCCTTTATTTTTATGTTGTGTGCATATATTTTCATTTAAAACCCTCTATACGTGTACAGCAATAAAACACAATACTGAATTACATTGTTCATCTTCAGTGTATTTTTAAACATTTGAAATACATAGCTGCTCAGACAAAAAAAAAATAACTTGCTCACAGCTCTTTCAGATTTTAGTTATAGTTCGAGCTCTTAGATTTTCTGGTTAATACAGTGCTGAGTTTTTATTTCTCCACAACATGTCAAATTTCTAAAATACTCAGTTTCACATGATTATCAGTCTAGACTGACTTGAGCATCAGTTTGTTGTCTTCAGCACTGGAAAACTATAAAACTGGTAACTAGAAATTGGCCTTGTTGATAGGTTATCAGTTAAGATGACTTTTTTAAAAAACAAACTTGTGGCAGTTACATTTAAAAAATCTTGCAAATTGACTCATAATAGAAATTGGTTGGGATATCAACAAGGGAAGTTCACTAACGTTTCTGGGAGTGACGTGAGCTTGGATTTTGCGGTAAACAAAACATTTCTGTGTAAGAAACTTGAACTGAAGTTGTCAGGCAGAGGAAAGCCGGTTGCTGTCCAGAGAGAGGAGAGTCATCAAGGGCGTGATCGCTGATGCTGCCGGTTGACCTAAGAGTACATGGTCAGCTGGAGCCACTGCAAAGACAGCGAGGGAAACGCTAAGATGAGCAAAAGGGGTTTCACAACTAAAATATAAATGTTGTGCGACATTTGAGTAAAGTAGAGTTTGCCTACCTCCAGGACATTCAGCTTGATAACGCCGTCTCCATCTTTGTCAAAGGCCTTAAACGCCCCTGCAGTAGACATTACACATCAGACTCTATTCACCTTCATTTGTTTTCTATTAACCTACAACACAAGGTCGGACAAGGCTGCAAAAAGTAGAGCCTATGAGGTCAAATTAATCCTACAGTGTGTCAAAGTTGTTTGTGACATCTTCTGTATTTCATATACCTGGATTCAGTTTCAAAATAGTATAGCTGCAAAACTACATTAATGTTAAATGTTGAACTTTTGCCCTTCTTACCAACATGTTTTGGTTTGCTTTTCATGCACAAACCCACGTGTGGTGTGTACTTACTGAACATGCCCTCTAGCCTCACGAAACAGCAGATGAAGCTGTCAAAGTCGACGTTGAGGTGTTCGTCTGCATAGCGCATGGCTATGATGTCATATAACTGGCTATTGAGTTGAAACCCTGTGTACGGTGTGTGGAGAGAGAATGGGACAGAAATTACAGCACATGGTTACAGGATTTTCATTCAGGTGTGGAAAGTCTGGGAAATAATTGTGACATTTTACATTTTGGTATTATTGCTAGTACTGTCAGTGTGTCACTCCACATGAGGGATGCTCACCTGCATCATTCACAGCATTCCTCATCTCAAAACTACTGATGGAGCAGGATTTGTCTTGATCGTAGCGTTTGAAGATCAGCTGCAAACACGAGATTTGAAGATGGATAATCAGATCACGAGAGCTTGCAGGTCTGTTTAAATAAGGGCATGAATTAAATTGGTTGACAGTCTGACCTGCCACTCTTTGATTTTCCTCCACAAGTGTTTGAACTCTTGCAGATTCAGCTTTCCAGTCCCATCAGTCTGGAAAGGGTTCAGTTATGGGAAAAAAACACCATTAAATAGCATCGCTGGTGAGGGCGTTTTCAAAGTGTCTGCAGGATTAGTTGGTAGCAGTTTGTAAAGGTGGTACAAGAGAAAAGGTGATAGGGACTCAAAGTTGAGCCGAATAACCTCAACAAAATAGTTGCCAATCCATCCATTACATTTAGAGGTTTTTTTTGTACAAGATCAATGTTTGGCCTGAAGGTGGTGCTACAGGAAAGGTCATATAGTCACTCCAATTAAGAGGAATCTTCCTTTAGGGAGTAAGCATGCACTTACCAGGTATGGCTATCCCCTAACTACGTTTTGTGATATCGAGTGTGCACAGTCAGCTTTTTGGCCTGAGGATGGTGCTACCAGAAAGGTAATGAGGTCACCAAAACTGACAGGGTTCATCCTATGAGGAGCATGAATGTATTCTCCAAGTTTAATGCCAATCTGCCCAATAAATTTCATGATATGTTGCCTTCTAGTAAAGTGTTGAATGGGCAGACTGACATCACCAACCTTAGACACCATCTGCCAGCGGGAGAAATTAAAGTTCTTTCTATAACCATGCTGTTCAATGTAATGAACGTCAATTTGTTTATTTACCATGACTTTACATATTTAAGCAGATGTTATATATCAGTACCAAAACAATGTTCTGTTTGAATACCGAAGATGTAAAAATGTTAACTCTGACCTGCACAACAGAGTTCCTATATGGATTTTTAAAACTTGATCCAGAGAGTTTTTGCTGAGCAAATACAAACCAACAACTTTCCGGTCACAAGCTGAGGTATGAGCTGCTCTGTTGTCGGCTCCTTGTACACTTATCCAGTCTCAGCCAAATGAAAGGATACATCCATCAAAGCGATCATACTCCGACACGTCTCGAGGCTGAAACCCTCCGTCTTTATTTCATTATCTGTGGAAAAGGATAGCTTTTTATGTCAAGGCAGCACATGAAGCCAAGTCGAAGTGGGAAGTGCAAATGATGTGAACTCACGTTTGTCAAGGACCCTCTTCATGACCACCTTGAGTTCATTGGCACAGATCTGCATGTCCTGATGGAGGATGGATAAGGCAGATCCTGCATATTAGTTTGAATATGACACTGCATCCGTTCTGCACTGTTTCTGTGTTTCCTTGTTAACAAAACTCCCAGTGTGGTCAGTACTCACCTCACCAGCAATCTGCTGGTAAATGGCCCTAAACTGCTTTTCCTCTTCACTTTCTTCCTGTGGCACCTGATTAATGGATGAGACAGAAAGCAATGCGGTAAACGAGACGACTTAGAAACAGGTGTTTACACCTGCTTGTAAGCTTTTGTAGAATCATTTTCCAAAATGCATAAAGTGCAACTTAACACTCATTACTAAAACATGGATCACTTCTTCAAAAACCACCAGTTATTTTATTAGTTTTTTTATTTGTCTGTCTTGAGTCACTTTCTCTAAAGGTTTCAGGCAATTGTGCAACCAGGATTTGCAACCAAAGTGTTGGTTGGTGATTGCTTTGTGCAGAGGAGTTTCACTGATCAAACCCTGCCAGTCAACAACATTTAAAAAAGGTGTATCTTTGCACAAATCATTCCTGCTGCACCGTGAAGCACTGAACTCCATGGCTGATCATCACTCGATACTAGAGGATGCAGTTCCTCACTGGACCAGATGAGAGCAGCACATGAGAAAGAGACAACCACGCATGTAAACACTGAGGCCTTACAGGAAAACAGGTGCAACTAGGCCACATGAGCTCACTTGACCTTTAAACTGTAGTTCAGTGGGGCTGTTTTATTCGCCATGACCATATGTGACCCGATTAAGATTGAATTTCAGGCCCGTCTGTCGCCAGGAAGTTACGACAGGGCAGAGGTTACATTGAGCGAATGGTTACATAGCAGCAATGTCTGTGTTTTGGTTTGACTGTTAAAAAAAAAAAATGCACAGCACACGCTTCTCTCCTCACTTTACCTTTGGTTTCTTCTTTTTCCTTTCGCCCAGAATGCCGTCATGTGCGATTTCCTTGTTGGCATGTGCTCTGTCTGACACAAATACAATGGGCTGGGGTGGAGGGAGGTTGGTAAAGGGAGAGAAAAGAGACACCGGGGTTGGGGACAATTATGATTGAGGTGAAAGACAAACAGGGTAAAAGAGAGAGATGGGGACATTTATTTCACAGAGAGGGATATTCCACCACATGCAGTCAGTGCATAAGATGATGGCCACTATATTTGCCAGAATTGCTAGAAGCCGAAATAAGATGTAAAGCAAGGACAGGGAAAGCAGAGTCCAAAAGAAAACCAGGAATGCGATGCTTCCTTTACCTTGTCTCTCTTTTTCTTGTCTTGCTGATGGCCAGAAAATAAGGAGGGATAGGAGAAGGCATGACATGAGATGAAATGAAGGAAAAGACTTCAATTTTTTCGGCTTATTATTGAGTCTTTTGGGGGAAACAGGACAGGAGAGGGGTGATACTGAGAGCAAAACCGATGAGAGATGTGGGCTGCACAACTGGGATTTACAATATATCAAAGTCATTCTGATATTGCAGTTTGGTTGTTATCTGTATTGCAAAGGCTGCGACAGCACACTGGCTTTTACAAATCATTTTCACATTACAACCAATCTGTGAAGCAATCAGAGTAGACATGTCTGGCCATCAGCCCAGAAGTACTAATGTGAGCAGAATAGACATCAGTGAGAATCCTAATGGGAAACATTTCCCTCAATCAACTGTTATAAAGCTACTGAAAGTGTTTCAAACCACTTCAAAGGGTAATGTAGACTTCAAACTTAAATTTACACAACTGCTTGAATCATATTTCAACTGCAATATCTGTCAGAATGATATATTTTGACCATATTGTGCAACTATACCATGTGGATCACGTTACAAACCTGAATTTGGTCAGACCCGATTGCGGCATCCACGTCCCTGAGAGGGAAACACATATTATGTTACAGAGGAATCCCTGCCAATAACTGGTGATGACTCCCTTTTTACTGCACCCATTTTACTGTCAGCAGTCCCAGAAATAAGATCAGCCTCCCTCATTATCCTTACTCTGAGGTGCTCCTCTTCTCAGAGAAGACCCTGAGAATGAACTCTCCCTCTTCGTGCGGGTGGAAGGTGGAGGGGATGATGACATACTCTCCCGGCGGCAGACGGAAACGCTCTGTCACCTCACGCAGGTTGATGTAGGTTTTGCACTTGGCCTTGGAAGCCGTGTACAGGAAGAAGTCCTTCTGCAGATGCTGATTGCACCCACGCATCTGGGTATGAAAACAACAGCGACGAAAAGTGAGGGCAGAGTGGTGGTAGGGTGGGAACAATATCTTAGCCACCAGAAGAGTGCCATTATTTGAAAATAACTGAATTTTCACAAAAAAAAAAAGCAGTTAAACCCACTTGAGGTCAAAGAGGGTTTGTACTCTATCCTAAAAATATAACTTTTTAAAAATGCAACAGACCAACCTATGTTACATACACGTTTTAACCTGTTTTCTAAAGTTAATTTCAGTTATAACAAGTTGTACAATCAAGTTTATCCACCATAAATGAATGATTTATGAAATTGCATCAAGTGTAAGTATTTCATAAAACTAACTCAAGGGAATAACTGAATGGCTAAAGCAAGTATATACATTTGAATTTTTGCAATTTGTGCTTTTAATGTAAAAGTGACAAATTTCAATCAAACTGAAATAATTCAGAACCACATGTTATTGTGTTATCAATGTTCAATAGATTCAATATGAGTCAGGCATTAACTATTCTATTTTTTTCAGTCATTTCCAATTTGCGTGGCTTTTACTTCACCTGTTTATTTTCTTATGATCAATTTAGTTTAGGATCTACAAGTTCCCATGCTCATTTTTGCAACGTATTACATAAGAGGTTGAGCGAACACACACATAAAAGCCTCTTTGCAGATACAAGCCTCATCAAACTGACATCCTTCTCCCAGATGAGCATACCTCCTTCGGCACCTGTGAAGACAAAGCAGGAATGAAAAGCGATGTCACCTCCAGTGCATGTACATGAGCTCATATATGTCTGAGAAAGGCTGAGCGGTTCAGTACCTCGTAGATGGAGAACCCGATGGTGAAGAGCTTGGCCCCCTTGCTGCGCTCCTTCCTCCGACCTTTCTGCATGAGAGCCACCACCATCGTACAGGCCACCTGCTCGTCCTCTGGATCATCATCCTCCTCATACAGACGCAGCCGGTACTGAGGGTTGGTCCAGAATGTGTCTGTAAAACACGGGAAGTGGACCGATATTTTGTGCCATTATTCAGTGTCCTTAGAGGTGACCATTTTCATGCATGAGAAATTACAAGTATGATTCAATATACTAGAGCTACAATACAATATGAAACAAGCAATGTGATACAATGCAGTTTTGGGGAGTTTTTTTCTTGCACTATGAGGGTTCAAATCAGTTTTGTTTTCTATAAACTGGCCCTGTACAACCCTTTGAGAATGTAAGTTACTGAGGGCTCTAAATCACATAAATGTAAACTTATAATACAATACAATATGGTATGATATGATTCACTTTTACTCTCCCATTTAGGGAAATATGTTTTGGACTGTCAGTGCTGCTAGTTTAAGATCAAAGTATACATGTAGGTAAGGCGATATGTATGCATACACACATGGTTTACATAGATGGTTTCAGCTTTCAACACCAAAATGCAGACCAGCCCTTCATTCCTTTGCCCATCAATGTACCAGCCCATAGAGAAAACACTGGCTCAACAAATGCCTCCGTTTGGGCACCCTCTAAATGTGCTGAGGTCACAAACTCATCTGGTGTGTACACTTCACTGAACAGAAACACAAGAACTGGTGAATATCGTCTTTATGTATGGGATCCTCGCCTGGAAGACAGTTTTGGAGGTCGTGCAGTGTGTCCCAGGCCTAAGAGACGGTCCCCACCTGGGAAGTTCCTGCAGCCGCCGGCGGAGCTGCCTCTGACCCAGCGGCCCTCGTTGACAGCCACCGTCCAGCTGTGCCTCAAGTCACCCTGCAGCGTGTCGGGGGTCAGGTTACAGATCTCCAGCTTAGTGAAGTTCTTCTTGAAGTCATCAAAGGACATCCTGGAGGGGAAAAGGGAAGAGGAAGCTTTTAGGAGAAAAAAAAAAACAAAAACAAGATACAGGCAGAAGCTGTTATAAAATGATGAAATGCAGGAAGGATGAAATGTCTGGTTTCACTCACCAGAACTCACTTGTTTCTACCGTCTGCTTCTTTAAGTTGTTCTTGTCGGCGACGCAAAGTGTGGACCATTCCTCAGAACTGAGCAAAAACCAATCCACAACTTAATTCATTCTCAGCACAACAGGAACTCAAGTTTACAGCATTGGGCATGTCCTACTAGGACAACAGGGGTAGGCAACGAGAGCCGAGAGTCTGCAGGTTTTCATTCCAACCAAAAACTACACCAGGTGATTTCACCTCACTTTCAAGCAGAGAGGAGGAACTAATCAGGGAAATCCCATGGTGTAGTTTTTGGTTGGAACAAAAACCTGCAGACTCTTGGCTCTCCATGGCACATGGTTGCTGACTCCTGTACTAGGATCAGATGTAAATATATCATAGTTTTTGTTTTAATATGTCGGAGCATCAGGATAGCATCAACACTGTCAGCTATGTTGTCAATCACAGACCAGTATGTTAGCCTTACTAATATTTTCTGTGACACACTGGTTTTCATTATCTTGCCAATGCAGCAAACCTACATCTTAATTCACTAGTTCAACTAGGATCAAACAAACACAGTTCTATCAATGTTTGCTAATCTTGCAGATTAAATCTTACTCTGTGCTCCACGGTCCCTTCCACAGCACCCAACCCCAGGGATTGCGCAAGCGAATCAGGCGAATCTTGGTGTTCTTTGCAGCTTGTTCACACTAGAAACACACACTCCATCAGCATTAAGCACATCATCCTCACAGACCTCGTCTTACAAAGAATACCAAATCCGCACTTTGATGTGCATTTTACTGTACCTCCTCCAGGCCCGTGATGGAATAGGCGTGGCCTCTGACTAGTCCCACCTCAGTCCGACTCTCGATGTCACTCACTGAAAAAACCTGAGAGACATTCAAGATATCAGGGCAAAACAGAGACTGGCTACCTGTAAAATAGTTTTGAATGTTTTAACCTTGTTTGGCTTGCGTCAAATGAAACCATCAACCAACTGCGGTGGCAAAATTACACTTGTTTACAATTCAGTTTCCACTTTTTGGAGAAAATTTGAGAGCAAGTTTATTTGTAATAACCCTCATCAGTTCTTCACCGGTCTTAAGAAAAGAAAAAAAGTAAGATTTAACAGGTGACTTGATATTTTTACTGTGCATGCCACCACGATGTCCTTAACAACAAGCTCCTTTTTCTCCTCCTACTTTGGATTTGATTGTTTTTTTTTTTGTTTTTTTTTTGTTTAACTTTTGATATGGGTCTCCATGGGTTAAGTTCAGTTTGGCCACATTTTAGCCTTTATGTCATAATTACATTAACAGAAAAAGACTGGAAAGGCGCCAGGACACCACAAGCCCCCCAGTTTCTTCCTTCTTGCCTGCACACTTTGTTTCTTTAGAGCAACTTCTCCTACAGGGAGCTCCAAACACTCACATCTATGGAGCAGCCCATCAGCGAGCCTCTCTCCAGAGCCTTCCTCATGATCTTGTAGAGCTCTTTGGGAGCTTCTTGCAGATCAAAGAACTCGGTGACTCCCCCTGTAAAGTCCTCCATGGCTTCCAGGGTGTTGCCCCCTTTCAGTGCCTCATAGGACCCGTGCAACCTGAGAAAGAGGTCATCGTTCAAATTGAAAGCGCAGCGTGCAGATATGTCTGTTCCCCAGGTTTGGAATTTAACGGAGTCTCCAGCCAATTGGAGAAACATAGCGACACGGGGGGTTATGGGAAATGTGGCTGCGCTGCAAAAAATAAACACCTTAACAAATCAGTTGCTCTTGCACCAAGCCTTAAAATCTTGTTTTACTTGAAACAAGTGAAATTTGGGGGGTATAATGTGACTTGTTTCCACTGCAAATCATCTTGTTTGATGGAATTTCTTGTATCGAGCAACATAATTTTAAAACCAGACCTTATTCAAGATATTGGCACTAAAAACAAAATTTCAAAACAGGCCAAACTAACTGCACTGGAAACAACTGAAATTATCATGGCAGATTTATGCATTTGATTTATTCTCACAAGCTTTTATGGGTCAATACCAAACTAAATGACTTCTCCAGGTGGCCACATTTTTCAGTGTGAGTTGATCCTCGAGCTGTAGTGAAATCTGAACCCGGTTGGATAAAATCACAGCGACACATGGAGGTGAAGATGTGATGAGTTGCACAATCCCACTTTACGGCGGATATTAATGGACTCCAGTGTCCATCACACTTACTTGGCGTAAGCTTTCTCCAGGAGGGCGCTCCAGAACTCGTTGTTCCTGTAAGATTTGGTGAACACGAGCTGGTTGTTGCAGGTGGGGATGCGGTCGTCCACAATCACGTCGATCCACTCGCCGTAGCGCCAGAACTGAGGAGGGGAGGACAGAGGAGAGTGAAAACAGGTGATGAGCTGTAGTGCTGCACAAGGAGAGGCTCTTTAGGATGAGAGGAACAATGTTTCCTGCTCCATCCAAATCAATCACTAGATTCATTATTGATCAGCAAAGTCTTGGTCAATCCAGTTTTTCAGAAATTAATTATTTTTATTTATTCATTGATTATTTTAAATTTAATTATTATTATTATTATTATTATTATTATTGTTGTTGTTGTTGTTATTATTATTATTATCATCATTTTACATCATATACACATACCCAACATTCAGACACGCTCATTCACACATCTCTAC
>OMLB01027093.1:13491-27882 GCA_900302555.1 Myripristis jacobus | reverse complement strand
TTTTTTGGCAGGGCCCCGGCTGAGGCTGCCACTGAAAGGCTGTCGGAAAACAAAGCCATTTCAGAGTGTGCCTTGGAAGAGAGAAACCACTGTTCTGGGGATGGCAGGGGGAGAGAGAGAGAGAGAGAGAGAGAGAGAGAGAGAGAGAGATGGAGTCTGTGAAAGGGGGATAGAGCGGATCGCCTTTGGCAACCCCGCGCGGCTCTGACGCCACACAGCTCGCAGCGCTTGCATCTGCAAGTTGTCGCCATCATCTCTGGCTAGTGTTATGTGTCAAGTCAGTCAGCCCGAGCCTTCGAGGATCTAACGCGAGCGATACGCCTCGACTCTCTCGGTCATTTCACTCGACTGTCGACGACATGTCGTGTTGACCATGTCGGTGCTCGGTGAACGCGCCTAGGACCCGTGCAGGACTGTGCAGCTGAACACACGAGCTGTAGCTAATGTGCACGTTAGCCAGGCTGGAGTCTTGAGAAGCAGAGAGGGGCGGGCGGGCTAGCAGCGGACCAGCTATCGCTAGGTAGCTGGCAAGCAAGCGGGACATCGAGTGACAAGGTGGACAAAACCCACCTCGCTTCTCAATATTAGACATTAGCACCGTTTCCCGGCAAGTTCAGCGACTGTTTCCTGGAGTTCAGTCGGTAACAGACGTTAGCTAAAGGGCTAGCGACGCCATAGACCTAGCTGCAGTCCAGCCGAGCAAACGGAAGAAGACTTGGAGCTAAGCTAACATCAAGGAGTGCTCTGCTGATAAACTGGAGCTGGCATCGTCAAACATCTTGAGTCCACCATGTAAGTATAACGTTACCCCTGTGTTTCCCTTCTGCTGTATTTCATCGGGTGAACGATGCCGGGTGATGTGGCCTTGTGCTGGTGAGTGAGAAGTTAGCTAGCGTTACTTTGCACAGTCTTAGCAGGCATTCTTCTGCTGGGAGCTGCAACAAGCCGGCTTCAGCTAATGTTACCAGGCTGGCAGCGTTTTTCTAGCTGCATCTAAAGTTGATTGAAACAGGAAGTCTCAGTGTTGCTTCCCCAACCGCTAATAAACTCATGCTGTGAACATTAGGAGTTGTATTGTGACTGTATTGATGTGTGATACACAGCAGGCTGCTGGGCCTGACGAAGAAGCAGGATGTCTGAGGGAGAGAGCAAGCAGGCCCCGGACTCTGTCCTGGAAATGAAGCCGGAGTCTGTGGCTGCTGCGCCCATGGGTCAAGGTGTGTCATCCGTGTCCCCCCCTGTGTCCATGGTGGCACAGCCTCCCCCCACGGCTGCCACAGAGGATGAGGAGGAGGAGAGCGAGGACGAGTCAGAGATTCTGGAGGAGAGCCCATGTGGACGTTGGCAGAAGCGCAGAGAAGAGGTACATGCAGGACGTCACTGTGGATGGAATCACTTTTACCTGTATTAAATTTTTAGCTCAATCACATCCTGTTGTTTTATTCCACCCCCATTTTAGGTGAATCAGCGCAACGTTCCCGGGATTGATAATGCTTACTTAGCCATGGACACCGAGGAGGGAGTTGAAGTGGTTTGGAATGAGGTCATGTTCTCAGAAAGGAAGAACTTCAAGCTGCAGGAGGTGGGTCCAGCGCTTGGCCAGGACACTAAGATTTATGATGTGTGAAGCAGCTGTGTGTGTACACCCTGGAAAATTAAACACTCGTGACGATGATTATGATGTTGGCTTACCGAGTCTGCAGAGGATAGTGGGCGTCCCTGCAAATAATAAAATGGCTTGACAAAGAAGAAGGCTTGGCGTTTTGAAGAAGCTGCACACTCTATTGTCACTTACTCCATACACAGGCCTACCAGAAATTGTTAACTCTTGGCTTTGTACTCCTTCAGCACGCAGTCAGACCTGCTGGCAGTGCCTAGGAAAGTTAACACGGTGCCTGGAGAGTTTTTCAGAAACGGTGGGCAGTTTGCAGACTCAGATTGATTCTTACTTAATGTTCTTGCTTGACATACAGAGTGTTTCTGTGACCGCACAGTTCAGTGTTTAGGCTTCTGCCCAGGGACAGACCATGTTGATGGATATTCATACAGGTTGTTGCAGGGGTAAGACAGCATGCCACGCCATCATTGTGTCTCAGTAATGTTCTCTATTTATGGACTTAACTGTGCTTCGTTCTATTATGTAAAAGGATAAAGTGGTTTCTTTTCTCTGGCTCTGTAGTTCTGGTATTTTGACTCAGACAGTGGCCTCTAAGGATTCAGTGTGTGACCTTTGAGAAAATCAGTGTGTAGGCCTCACCCTGTGCAGAAAAACTGCTCAGCGTGCCCTTGTGCAAGGCACTCAGTCCAAAGCTTCTCCATCAGACCACAGGCCTGTACCATAAAGCGATTTTGGCTTAGCGAGGTAACTTCAGGCTTAACCCTGGGTTTTCTGTACCATGAAGGTGGTTTACTTTTTATCGGGGTATGTTGCCGTGGTAACATACGCTGAACACCTAACCTGCTCCGTAGCAGGTTAAGTTCAGGATAAGAGCTCAGCAGGTAGAAAAGCCCCATCTACTGACCAATCAATTCTCTTGGAAAATGGCCTGCCCATTTGATGAGAGCCCAGTGGATCGAGATCTTTTTTTCCAAGATCTTTTTTTCCAAGTTAGAGTATTTTTTCCCTTTCTTCTTTTATAAAATTAATACATTTTACTTAGACTTCTTATTTTAATTGTTATTTTAACTGTTTGTTGTTCTCTCACATTTTTTCTCTCAGAAGGAATTCTTGTTTTTTTTGTTTGTTTGTTTTACTCATGACTCTACACTGTCCAACCAAAAATTGATCTTTAAGACGGATGTGGTGATTTTTAAAAATATTTTTGAAAATAAATGAGGGGAATTTAATTCAGAGGCTTAAATAAAAGTCTGATAAAATACACGCCAGCCTCTGGGCTCCTTTAGGTTTCCATTAGTTTGCTCATATTTAGTCTGGGTGTCTGCCCTGAAAAGTCCACATGAGAGCTGATGCCAGATGTTTTACAGTCTTTAAGTGACAGTTAAATAATATTTTAACTAGCAGAATAAACACGAGGCATCAGATGCTTCATAAAATGAAATATCAAAATCAGTTGAATCAAAGTGACGAAACTCAAACAGAGGGCCAGTTCCTCTGCAGGAGTGTACGGCTGAGTGGGAGACATTAATTTATTGAACACGCAAATGTTACTGTAGTCAGATCTACTCGTGTCGTCATGGTGGGGAAGTCATATTATAATCCCACTAATTTACGCATTGACACAGTTGGCAATTTTTTGCCAGCATTCCTTGCAGCTTTTGGCAGCTGCAACTGTGTTGCTTTTTGACTGCATGATGGATTTATATTCCTCATATTTATTTCAGATTATTTTCTGCTCCTCCATCCTAAAGTATGCGGCTCGGGTAGATTTTTCCTTGTCTGCGATTGGTCATATGCAGCAAACACCGCCCTTTTTATATGAGCACGCACAGATCTGGATTGGAAAAGCCTGGGTTGAATTAGCAAGTTGATAACCGGCTTTATGGTACCAAAAATTCGGAGTGCGGATGTCTGGTTAAGTGAAGCCAGATAATTTAGAAAAACCCCGGGTATGTTAATCCAGCTTTATGGTACAGGCCCCTGGTCAGTGATTGTCAGTAAGTAGACAGTGATTGTACTAGGCAGCTCCTCAGTATAAATCTTCATGTGAGTAACCCTACATCCACTACAGGTACTTCCCTGGACTATGACTGATAAATATTTATGTATTCTTGGTCGGCTTGCCTGCTTTAACAAGGTTCTTATATTCATAGTGTCAAAGGTCATCCTTATGCAGAGTGGTTTACATAGAGTGAGCAGTTACAGGCTTCAGGCTGTCACGGGCAATATAGAACTTGCAGTAGCTATATTTTTTTGATAAAGGAAAAATGTGTGACAAAGTGCTGTTATAAATGAAATGTTGTGGTGCTCCAGAAGCCTATAGCCCTGACCAACAAATCATATTCTCCACACTCAATAAAAACAGACGCCAGCAAAAATAACATCAACATTTTATTTATTTATTTAATTTTCCAGTGAAAATGAATGCTAACCCCAACCAGGCCATTTAAAGGGATATTTGAACGTAATGAGGCTAATTGGACTCATTTATTAAACTAAATTATTACATTTACCAAATTAAATTACTCATTGCTACAGTAGTGCTGATGTTTATTTGCCATGTTTGAAATATGTCATATATTGTTTCACTGATTATAATCTGTGCAACCCAACCCTCTTTTTTTTTTTTTTTCTCTCAGGAAAAAGTCAAAGCGGTTTTTGACAATTTGATCCAGCTGGAGCATTTGAACATTGTGAAGTTTCACAAATATTGGGCTGACGTCAAGGAGAACAGAGCTAGGGTACGAGATCCTCTCACAAATGCTGTTTTGTTCATAACATGCCTAGAAAAATGTGAAAGGCTGTTGTACTGATCTTTCTGTGTCTGCAGGTCATTTTCATCACTGAATACATGTCCTCAGGAAGTCTGAAACAGTTTTTGAAAAAGACCAAGAAAAACCACAAGACCATGAATGAAAAGGTATTTGGGCTGAACAGTTTGTTTGTTTGTTTGTTTGTTTCTCAGACTTGAACCCCGGAACAAATGACTGGTTTGTGTCACCTCTTAGTGCTGCCCTTTGTCCCCCAAGCTCCGCTACAAGCTCACTCGTCCCAAATTTAACTTGGGACGCTTTCACTCGGCAGCAGCTCTATGAATTCAGTTTCTTTGAAATGAAGCTAACTGCTTAGAGAGGAGTTAACAGAAGTGAGACATGTTTTACATTAACTCTTGTTTTTAATTGAACTGTTTCCTATTTTTCTGCCAGGCCTGGAAACGCTGGTGCATACAAATACTGTCTGCTCTCAGGTCGGTGTAACAAATCTTTGTAAACTAACAGTGCATAAACAAATTACGTTGTGTCAATTAAATAATCCATGATCAAGGTAATGGTAACATTTCTAAAATAATTTCAATAGCAGCTACTTCATTTGTCTGGAACGCCATGAGTCAGTCAGTTATTTTTCTATTCTGATGCAGGAGAGTTTTTTTTTTTTTTTTTAACATACTCCAATATCATTTGTTTGCAGCTACCTGCACTCGTGTGAACCTCCAATAATCCATGGCAACTTGACCTGTGACACCATCTTCATCCAGCACAATGGCCTCATCAAGATCGGCTCAGGTGGGTCTCAGAAATATGGAGAAAATCAGATCAGGGGCAGTGTCATTTTGAATTTATTGGTTTTATTTCTGTTTTTTCTTTTTTTATTCATTGTTATTTTGCACTTACTGTTACAGTGGCTCCAGACACGATTAACAACCACGTCAAAACGTGTCGGGAGGAGCAGAAGAGCCTACATTTTTTTGCTCCAGAGTATGGAGGTGAGATTTTGACAAGCTTATCGCTCGTCTCAGATGCTGCCTGTGGCTGAGGGCCCAAATGTGTGGGTGATGCTTTTGTGATACTGATCAGCATGTCTGTTTTCAGCTGTCGCCGACGTCACCACAGCCGTGGATATCTATTCCTTTGGAATGTGCGCCTTAGAGGTGAGAGGAGTACCTTGTTTAGTCAGGAGCTCAGTGTATTCACAAAAATGAACAAAACAGCACAGTTTACCTGAGGAGCAGCTTCACGGAAATCTTGATTGGTGATATGCTAAGAAAAGTGCATATGTCACCGCAGTGTGTCAGCAAAACTGGACTCTGTTAACGTAGCTTAATACTTGATGGTCTGTTATCAGCTTTGAAACCACCAGGATATGGCCTGTTGATTTGGTCTCCACAGTAATTACAAAAGTAAAGGTTAGGCTGTTATCTCTGCTTTTGAAAGGAAATCATGGAGAAATAGATTTTTTTTTATTAATGTTTCACAGCTTGGTGTAATAAAATAGCACCTATGTCAACAGTGATGAGTAGGGCTTTTAGGATGAGTGTAGAAACATGGGAGTGGCATGTTAACTTTGGTTGTGTGTGTTGATTCTAATGTTCACACTTCCTCGTCCCGTCAGATGGCTGTGTTGGAAATTCAGAGTAATGGAGATTCGTCTTACGTGTCCCAAGAAGCCATAAACAGTGCCATTCAGTCCTTAGAGGATCCCTTACAGCGGGTGAGTGGGGAGGGCATGGCCAACATTTAACGTCCATTTGTCTCTGCCTAAGAGAAGCCCATATTTCAAAGTGGGTTTTTTTCCCCCTCTTTCAGGAATTTATCCAGAAGTGTCTGGAGGTTGATCCCAGTAAGCGTCCCACAGCCAAGGAGCTGTTGTTTCACCAGGCCTTGTTTGAGGTGCCCTTACTCAAGCTGCTGGCTGCGCACTGCATCGTCAGCCACCAGCGTGAGTGGAAATACACACACACAAAAAGCTTCATTTGCATTTTGTTAAGAAGAACTTAAACAGTTTTGATGTAACAGCGTTTTGACGAGGTTAAAAGGCAGTTAAAGGTCAGGTCACACCGGTATGTTGTGTTCTGTTGAATGTCGCTCTGGTTGGCTGCGTTGCTCACCACTGATACGACAAGAGGCTCTGCCCTGACCGCAGCTACATGAGAACAGTCTGTAAAACCTGCAGTGAAATCTAATTTTCATTGCACACTTTTGCCTCCAGTTATTATTTAATTTATGTTTATGATTATTTATAGATCTAATTCTTTATTTAAAGGCCAAATGTCACACAGTTTCCCCCACCACAGAGTGGCTGAGGGGACCTGTCTTTGTCAGGGAGGCAGGGTAAAAACAAACATGAAAGAAGTGTAGTAGTGCAGTCCCAGAGTCCCTTCTATCTTACCAAAAATAGTAATTCTGAGGGGGGAAGACTGAGCAGCCCTGTTTTGGAGTGAAAGAAGACGATGAACATTGGAACACGTCCTTCAGAAACCCACAGGTCAGAAAGCACCATCTCAGTTATCAACAGACTTCCTATTTCAGCAAAGACTGGAGGAATCTTGTTGGACTTGCAGTCTGCAGGCTTCCAGGATTTAGTTAGTCAGCTTGTCCGAGGCTGCCAAAAATCCGGACCAGCGGCTTACAGCACACCTTTAACCCCTGATATGTGCATCTAAGGGATAATACTCCATTAGTTTGTCTAGAGGGCTTGTTTTATAGCAGCGTTAAATGGGGACACCTCTCTCAAACATATCTTATTGGCCCATTGCATTGGAAAAACACAATTTTCCAGCTTTTTGCATGGTTTTGAGGCCTTTGGGCTCCACATGGCCTGACTAAACCTTAGATTTGCTCCTTGTGATTTTCCAAAATGGCTTAGAATTGGAGTAAAAATCATGAACCACATCTGATTTCTTTTTGTCCCTTTTTGCACCACTCCTCATTTTTATCATGCAAGTTTAATCATCTCAGTCATGTCTGCTGTGGTTGCAAACTAGGAAGTCACTTTTGAGATGCGAGTAATTTTACAGCTAATCAAAACCCTAATCCCTGATCAAACATGCTGATAGTTGTTGTGTAATATTAGTGGGCCAACCAGGACAAAGCCTAACAGGAAACTTTACAGAGGGCTTGGTTGTTTCTTTGGATTGGACTCTGTATTCCAGTGGACTGCACCCTGATGTAGGGCTGTGCCAGTCATCGTATAATCAGTTGATAGCGATAATTTCAACGGAGGACAATTGATTTACATTTTTACATTTATTTCACAAACTGTAACACTCATACACATCTCATAGTTTGTATGCTACCTGTCTCACTGTTGCACTGCTTGAAGAATTTTAGATCAAGTTGATAATCAGAACTCTGCACTGCAGTTAGAGGTGAAACTTGAGTCGTGTGTATTATCTGACACACACATTGTACAGTAGGCTAGGCTAGAGCACAGTATATATTATATATATTTATACAGATTTAAAGTGAGAACAAATTATGTCTGGGACACACAGTATTGCCTGTTATTGGCACAGTCACAGTGATTAGTTTGTTTTTGTTTGTTTCATTAGTGTGTCCTTTTACTTAGATTGGCTTCATCTTTTTGAAGAATTGTGTATACCCTAACTGTACCACATGCAGTTTATTTTGGTTTACAAAGCACTGCAAGTTAAGTCAGCTGATCTTCCTAAATGTTATTGTAGCAATAATAAGCTAATACTTAAATGGAATGGAAAAAACAAAAAAATTGTAAAACGTAATTATTTGTTTGACAATGAATCATCTGCTGATATTTCATAATTGTCACAGCCCTACTCTTGACTCAACGCTCAGTATTTTCAGTAAATTTATTGCTGATTGGCCAACAGCACATTTCAGGTCTTTGGCATGGGTCTTAAATGATCTGATTCTGCTTTTCATCAACACAAGCAACATAGAAATATGTTTCTGTGTGGAGAAATACTCTTAGCTGATGGATGTGTTTTCCTTGCCTGTAGATATGATTCCCGAAAATGCGTTAGAGGAGATGACGAAGAACATGGACCCCAACTTGGTGATTGTTGAGGCCAAGGAGGGAGTGCAGCTGAAGTAAGTCTGAGAATCACATCTGCAAAACTCTGAATTATGGACGACTGAAGAATAAACTGGGGGCAAAGTAGTAGTGTTATTATTATTATTATTGTTGTTGTTTTGGTAATGTTCTGGTGGTCCACTGTGTTTTCCTGGTCATCACACTTATATTTGCATTTGCATTTTAGGCTTTAAACTGATTCTTGGGTGCAGCAATAGGAAAAAAGTAATTTTTTTGACTGTCATCGTACAAGCTAGCTTTTGTGACGAGTCAAAGGGCATCCAGGTATTGATGTTAAAAATATTTCTGCATCTCTCGAGTATTCAAGTACAAGGGGAAGACATAAGAGCGGATTCAAAATTGATTGACAGACAGGAGGAATGTCAGGTGCAGGTGGAAAGATGCGTGTTTAACTGATTGTTGAAGTGGAGGTTGAGGTTGAAGATGGAGCCCTGCCTGAATATTAAATATTAAAACACAATCTGTGCTTTTCTTCAGACTCTCCCAGTTTCCTGCCCTCGAGCTGGACAAGTTCCTGGAAGATGTGAGGTAAGGGAACAAATGTTGTTCATCTTGTCCTCGGTTTGTCCAAACGTTAGGCTTTTTGTGCTCGGATTAATGCGTCACTGACTTCCTGTATTGCTGTGTTTTGATGTCTTACTGGACGTCGTGCATCTGCGCGGCTTTAAGGTTGTGTTCATAACATCTGCAAGAGCCAGTTAAGATGGTACAAGAAATGTAAATCGTTCTGATGGTGAAGTGATGACCCGTTTTAGTGACAGCAACCAGATTGGAGAAGCAAGTCTGTTAGAAGGTTGTTGGTTTGAATCCCTGGACAAGCTGGGAAATTGTGGGTGGGGAAAGCAAATTATTTATGCTCTCATCATCCACCATTCAGGCGTGCCTCAGCAAGGCGTTTTCTCCTCAAGTGCTCCAGCTCAGTTGCCAACAGTGGTAAATTATAGCTGACCGGGGCCGCTGAATGCTTGCTGATGTGTCTCAAGCTGAAGTGGCACTGCTCTCTCTCTCTGTCTGGTGCATCAGGAATGGGATCTACCCTCTGACTGCGTTCGGGATGCCCTGCCCACAGCAGCCCCAGCAGGAGGCAGTGAAGTCCCCCATCGTGCCCCCCTCAGTCAAAACCCCGACCCCTGAACCTGCAGAGCTGGAGACCAGGAAGGTAAGAAAGAACCGCTGCACAGGTGGAAATAGAAATCATATCTGTCAAATAATTTCTGTAATTATTTGTGTGGTTTGGTTTTTGTAGTGTAATGAGGCAGGAAAGCCAAAACAAAATATTTCAGTGTCAGTAAAGGTGCTTCTGTGATTGACATCTTACCTGTGATGCCCCCAACCTTTAGCTGTGTACACAAATTACAAATTGTGAACTTTCTATAATATCAGTATTAATGAGAAGTAGACGTTAGGGGGAGAGCATTCCTGGCTGAAATTTAAAATATTTAGTGTCTCAAAGGGAAATGGAGAGGTGCTTGATTTATGTTTTTTTTCCCACTGACATAACCTATTTTCAGTCTGTTTTCATAACAGCTGAGATGAATCACACAGTCCCCAAGTAGATGAGATACTTTAAAATATATTAAAATCTATTTTTGCCATCATCTGGATGCAGCAGAGGATGAATAGAAAACCACATTTGAAGAGAGAGGCAAAATACAACAAAGGCGTCAAAAAAACACAAAAGCGTTTTTTGTTTCAAAGGTTTCTCCCGTGCGTGGCAGGTGAAAACCAGTTGTTGTTGAGAGCGAGGCACCGAGACAGCGTTATTATGCACATGAATTATCTTTTTCATTGCTGACTCGTCGAAGCACAGAGTCAAGCTTTTGTGGATCTTCATTCGCAGATTTTTGCATAATTCTGACCAGAATCTGCATGTCGGTGCACCAGACTAAAACCGTTTTCCCCGTCAATCTGCTCAGGTCCTTCAGATGCAGTGTAATATCGAGCCTGTTGATGAGGGGACCAAGCATCACGTAAGTCTGCAGTCTCATAAATCTTCATGTAACCTGCTAAGAGTAAGAGCACCGTACTTTGTTAAGCTGCACTTTACACTTTGATGCGTCTGTTTATTTTCTTTGTCACTTGACTTGTTTTCTTCTCTTTTCAGCTTACATTGCTGTTGAAACTTGAGGATAAGTTGAACAGGCATTTGAGTTGTGATTTGTTACCAAGTGAGTATCTCGGTCCACTTAAACAGCTAGTAGTCGTTACTTCATGGTTGTGTGGACACATGGAATACGTATGTGTCGTATGATTACCATAAACAAATGAGTGTTATAGTAGTAGCGGTACAGCTTTGGCAAAATGTGCAGAACAGGAAATATTTTATTTTTGATAGATTCATCGTCACATTAGCTCACAGTCAGAATGCATATGGGCCTTGATCCACGCTCTTGCTCCAAACAAATACATGCAGAGTGACACAAGGAAGGTGCGGAGGTGGTAGTGTGGGCAGTCCTCTTTGAAGAAAGCCAAGGGGCTTATGGGAAATAAGGTGTTAATTTTGAGAAACAAACAAACAAAAAAATGCTTCACATAGCACTTTTGAATACATTTTAGGTATTTGGTTAATGCTCTTACCCAGAGTGACTCACAATGAGGGAACTGTTTGGTTTCAGTGTCTGCCTCAAGGACACATGGCATGAAGTTGGTGCTGGTAGCAGGGCCACTGTTTTGAATTTGAAGAAGACAAAATGGAGCTTTTTTCTGAGCCATAGATATATTTTTAACTGTAATTGGGTTTTTTTTCTTCACCCCAACAATATGAAATAAGCTCCTAAGACCACAGCATTGATTTGTTTGAAATACAGTCCTATAGTATAAAAAAAACTACACATTTCATTTCATCAAAAGAATCAGATTCAAGACGTAATTGTAATTATTAAAATCATTTAAATATTTTGAGCTATGTCATCAGTACTTCCCATTTTAACGGTTTAGACAATCAAGTGCTAGTGAATTTGTGCAAAAATGGATGAACAGACTTTAAAACAATGCGGTTTCAGTCACTGTTTATTTCTTGCAGTCAGGCCAAGTACAGCTTTGTCGTCTCATGCTGACATTATACATTATCAAATATTTCTTAAGGTTTGAATTGTTCCTGGACTTTGCAAGTCATTTTCTTTTTACTTATTGAGTTGTCCTTGTTGCTGCCAGTTTCAGTAAAATGTAAGCTATTTCTTGGACAGTTTCTGCTGTGTTGTGCATGGACTTGAAGCAAAGTGAGAGAGAAAGGTGTCATGGCTTCTAAACAAGGTTTTTTTCATGCTTGTGGTAAGTGGTTATGGATGTAAGACCAAGCACCCACATGGCACAGTGTTGTATTGTCTTTTTGTAGCAGCGGTGTGACACCAATCAGAGCCAGAAGAGCCCAGCCGGGTGTCTCTGTAAACACTTGGGCACTGTGCCACCGTGTTACTGTTCTGATTGCCTCTCATTTTTCTACAGATGAGAATGTGCAGGAGCTGGCTGTGGAGCTTGTTCAGCTGGGATTCATCAGTGAGGTGAGTGCAGTTCATCATGACCCTGTTGACCTCCCTCCTGCTGCTTTGGGCCGTTCAGCTGCAATACCCCGTATCATCTTGCAGCAAAGATCATGTTTTCCCTCACCGTCTCTTTTTCAGGGCGATCAGCCGCGACTGGCATCAGTTCTCGAAGAGGCCTTCTCGAAGTTCTACAGCCGGAACGGATCTCTCAATCCGGTCACGGTTTCCTCATAGCAGAGGAGTCAGCAGGCCTTCCTCCGACCCTCCTCATCCTCTCACACAGGACTTGCCGTCGCTCCACCTTCGACTTGCGGGAAAGCTTTGCGAGGACAAAGGAGGAAGCTTTGGTCCGAGCTCAGATCGGGCCGCTCTGCAGCCTGTCGTCGCATCTTCTGGTGGGAAAAGCTACCACTAAGTGGTCATCGCTTTCATATGTGTTTTTTCTCCCACCTAGTACAGCCATCTGCTTCTCTCTTTTAAAAGAGGAAAACAACATAGTTGCAACTTAAAGGAAAATACTAACAGTTTCCCTTTTTGGCTCGTTTCCTTCAGTTCTGAATTAGTGGAAAAGTGAGAGGAGTGAGCGAACAAAACTGGGTAACAGCAGTATTTTCCTTAAGTCAGTATTAAAACTGTATTTTAAACATTTTTACTTCAAACTGTTACATAGTTGTCTATATGAAAACAAATCTTCTGTCCCGGCATACTGAAGTGTATGTGTTACGGTGTTGTATTGGTCCTTTTCACTTTCTCTTTTGTGGCGAGCGAGGCATATTCCTACCTTGTATCAGTTGTTGAAGACTCTTCAGCGCATCGAGCTCGTCATGCAGTTGATGCAACGTCAGTTTTATTTCCAGCTTTTTGTCAGTCTCTGAATTATGTAAGTATGTAGTCATGATACAGTAGTGACACAATCTGAAGAGCGAGCAACAGCTACGGTTAAATACAGAAAATAACTATTTATTTGTCTATCTTTCTTGAGTGTGTACTGTATTTCACTACCAGCACTAAGGCAGGTGGTTGTTTGAATGTATGCTCTGACTTGCTTTTGTTCCTTTAAATCATATACTGTTATTTTCTATGAAAAGGGGTATTGTCACTTGACTGGTCCAACTACTACTGTAGCTTCTGATTTTTGAGTAGCCCATGGCAGCGCCTGCCTGTGTAGGGTTAGGTGATCAATTAAAAGTTTTCTATCAGTGCCATTTCACTCAGGAGAGGCCACTTACATCCTTGTAAAGACGCCTTGTCCCGTAAGCAAATGACTCGATTGGTTTGCCATCAAAACACGGTGAGTCCTTGACATAATGAAATCTAAATTGTTCTAAATATATCTAAATATAAGCTAAAGAACTCGATGACCTCGATTCTGAATTTGGTTCAGTTCTCTTGTCAACAACGGTGAAGGTAGATGCAAATAGTTTAATATACAGTGACCTGCTGAGAAGGGTAAATGGTTTTGTCAGTCTAAGCCTGTCAGTATTTGGATTTTCTGGCTTTTTATTTTTTAGTTCCCTTTTTGTGGCTGAAGCACTCCCTGTGACACCAGAGGTAGATCTTGTGCCGGCCACTACTATAATCTAATCTGTTTGCACCACCTTAATCTGTCAACTCTTGAGATCTCTCTGCTAGTTTGCACTACTGTACACTTTTATATAATTTAACTCGTCTTGGAAATGTTGTCCTGTTGCCTCCGACTTCGTGAGACCAGCAGTGGAGGAGCGTTTGACGATTGGGAAATGGGCGTCTGTAAACCTCTCTTCAGTGATCCAGTTTTGTCCATTCTATGCTGTGACGATTTATTTTTTACAGGGTCTGTGGATACTGCAAGATACAAGTGTGGGACTGCCTGGCATGCTTGTAACCATCTTGTACACTGTATGCTGGACACTGTACTCTGTTTCTGCAATGCATTTACCCCCTTTTTCACTTCCTGAAATAAAAATGTACACTATCAGCACTTAACTTATTTTGTTCGGTGTCATGTTGTGGTATCACAAAGTCATGCTCTGTGAACTTCAAACTACATTTAGGTTATTGGTTGATGTATTTAAAGACTTCCACAATACTAAAATGCAAAGGTTTTACCAAAGCATACATATAAGCTCAATAACTAACTTTTTCAGTTTAATAACGGTCACTTGTTAGGGTCAAGGAACTTATATTTGTAAAATGTGAATTCCTAAGAGTCATAAATGCTAATTTTGTGGACCGACTTTTTATCTTGCCTACTTTGTTTTCCAGTCCATAAAGTCCATAAAGTTTCACCCAGTGAAAGGTGATAATCATCAAATTCCAAAAAGACATTTTAGGCAAATGTTAACCTACATGGAAATACCTTCTAAAAGACAATTACGTTATAGAGAATGAGGTGATCAATAAGCGATTAGATCTGTGTTGACCGGTTGAGGCAGATGGCTGCCCACCCGCAGCCGGGTTTTT
>OMLB01027092.1:15805-25984 GCA_900302555.1 Myripristis jacobus | reverse complement strand
TTTATAAAATAATAATATAAAAATAATAATAAAAAATAATATTCCGAAAATACCAAACCAGCCTCTTCCAGCTAATTACCTACACAGACTACGTATCTTAATTCATGATACATCACACACAAACTCACCAACAGCCATAGTCTCATTGGATGCAGCAAAGGCATTTGACAAAATTTGGTTTCGGTTAATCATTTATCCACTGGGTGAGGATTTTGTGCACATCACCAGTGGCGACGATTACCACCAACAGACTAATATAAACCTTTCACTTTGAAAAGGGGCACTAGGCAAGGATATCCACTCTCCCCATCATTATTCACCATTGAACCACTTGCAGCAGTTATTTGTGAAAATAATCAAAACAAAAAACACCATACACACCATAAGATCAACCTTTATGCAGATGACATCTTACTTTACCTGTAAAATCCTTCTCCCTCACTACCTGTAACCATTCAGCTCATAAACACTTGCTCTAAAATCTCTGGTCTAAATCCACTACTCTCCCACTCAGCCCTAATAGCTGAGATATGGCAGCCCAATCACCATCTCTCTGTGCATTGGTAATATCACATATTTACAAGTCAACATCAGAATTAGTTAATCTCATCTTTAACCCATTTCTTAAAACAATAGTAGAGGACCAACTTCAGCGTTGGATGAATCCACCAATATCCCTCACAGGCAGAGTAGCAGCAATTAAAATGACCTTACTACCCATGATATATTATCTCAGTGACACCTGACAATGTCAATTCCCTCAAAAAATGTGAGCTAGGTTTACAGATCACCCCTGATGCAGACTTATGGACCAGGATCTGCAAAAACATATTCTCCATATTAAGCAATACAAACATACAGCTCATACAATACAAGATAATTCCACACAAGGGATAGGATGTTTGCAGTGTTTTTTTGAGATTATGGAAATTGATCACACTGCATATAAAACACCACTGAGACCTATATGTATGCCACATGGGACTGCACACCAAACAATTCTGGCACGGTATCACTAACAACCTCTCTTTGTCCTTTTGGGCTGCCTCATCCCACTATCCCCTTCACTCTGTTTACTAGGAGACTTTTCAAACATCAACCTAAACAACACAGTCAGCAGGATACTCCCAATAGCCCTAATCATCACTTTAAAAACCCTCCTCATGAATTGGACATTAAGGAATTTAATCAGTATCACACTTTGGAAGAATCTTCTCATCGATCACATTTCAACGGAAAAATGATCTGCTTCCATTAAATGTCAAATTGCCATTTCTGACAGAACGTGGAATCCTATTGACTCCCTAAATCCTTAATTTCCGCATCAGTATCACTCACAGCCACTTTTTTCTGCTCCACTGTCCACAAGAAACATACACATATCTACAGTTACACACACACACTCTGTAATCCCCAGTATTCCTGATCTGACACACTCTTGCACACACACAGGTATCTCTCTCACACACACACACACACACACACACACCCAACAAACATACATACTTTCCCCTTTGGTGGGCTTTTCAGTTGTGACCTATGGCACTCTGTCTATTGAATTTCCTTAAATCATCATACATTCTCAATTTCTTTTTAATAAAGTATGAATTTCAAATTTGTAAAACTCATATAGGCTTCACACAAACGCTTAAATGTCATGATAACCTATATTAACAACATATTAATTGTTAATGTCCTCACAGCTTAGCTTTTTTTCTTCCTGCAAATTGCTGATAATTACTCCAACGCTCCAGTTTAATATCAAATGTTCCTAGGCGTTTAGTTTTTAATGTTATCATTTTAACACAGAATGCTAATGAACATATTCAGGGAAGCAAACTCTTAATTAATGGGAGGTGGTAAGGTACCTGGTTGCTGGTCCACAGACAGTTGCAAACCACTATAATATACCTACAGGGATTTAATCTTATTCAGTCTAATTTAATCAAAAACTTGACCCTTGTCCTGCAAGTCAAATTCTGTTTAGAAAGATATTGAGGTCAACTACAGTAGGGAATCAACTGCTAATCTCTTGTCACCTTGTGTTATTAAAAAAAAAAAAAAATGGTATTCAGTGCTAAGTGTTAATGGCAACTACACAGATCCCTCTGGCCTCTCACTGCTTTATTGAGGGGTTTTCCCAGTTGTGCCTAAAGCTAAATTACAGCAAGACCCGGCCTCTTAAATCACAGCTATATGACTACACTCCCTTAGCAGAGCCTTTTTTTTTCTTTTTTTTATTTTCATCACTTTCCTCCAGTCATTGTGTTTCCTACCCAGGCAACACTGACAGCACTGCTGTCCATAGGCAGAGTGAACTCCACTCTACCTTTCCCTCATGCCGCATGTGTGTCAGAATATTATTGCATAAAGACTTGATGATGGAGAAGCGTGCGCAGACGAGTCCATTGTGCAGTAACCGTAGTATCTGATGCAGAACAGAACATCATCTATACATGTTGGAGTATTTCCTCCTTTTTTAGAGATGCACCGGGCAACTTTGCAGATTGGTGGCTCCAGATGGCTTCAAGAGGTAACTTGTTTGAAATTTTTGAGTGTCAATATCCAAAAATCCCAGTGGATGTCATTGGTAAACTACACACAGGATGTTCATGTTTACCAACCTGGGCCAGGCTGTGATGATTTACACCAAACAACACCAAGGAGATGAGAGAGCAATAAGATCTGATGTTGTTGAGCCCCGCTTCCTTTGGAGCATTCGCTTGCCACTTTTCAGATGATAGGTTTGCTCTGAAGTTTGCATTTGTCACTTCCTGTGTGTCGAGGAGTGTCTTCACCTTACAAAAGACTTTCATTACGGCAAGAAGGATGACTCTGCTGCATCTCACGGGGGGATTCTACCGGTTTTGCTTATGTGTGCGTGATTCTCTTTTGCAGCCTCACATTATGTTTTTGGCTAATAAAACAGGTGCATTTTAACATAAAATGTTTCCGCGTGCAGCTTTAACAGTTCTGTCATGAGAACTGTTCTTCCACCTGGGATATTCTCCCCATCAATATTAGACAGACTAAAAGTAGATTTTCTTTTAAAAAGTTGCTAAAAGAAAAACTAATGAATGTCTCATATAATTGTGGTTTTTCAGTTTCAGAACTTTTGATTTAATGTTTTAATTTTTGTTTTTTTGTTATTTCATGTCTGATAAATTAGCTTTGTTTTCATTGTAGGTTACTGTTTTTCTTAATTCTTAATTACTGATCTTTACATTTGGTTTGTTTTTGTGCTTTTGTGTTATTGATACAGTGTAATTTTAATTATTACTGGTTTTTATTGTTGCTGTTTTTGTGTGGACCCCAGAAAGATTAGTGACCACTTTCTGCACGCTAATGGGAATCTGAAGAAAGAATAAACTGAGGTCAGCAGTTTGTCTCGCTGTTTTTGCACAGCTGCAGTCCACCATACCACCACAAAGCAGAAAAAGCAAAAATTTTACATGACATTGATAAACCCGTCTGCAGGCTGAATGCTCGTGGTTGTTGAGGAGTAGTAGGTGTTCTCCTCACATTTAATGAGTACCATGTTAGAACCAGAGATGTGAAAACCTGAGACAGCCCTCAGCCGAACCCTCACTACCTCATCTTAAAGCTAGTGGGGGTTTTCTATATTATTCCATCATCCCTGATTACAACTAATAATTCAAATGACGATGAAGTGAAAAGCTACCAGGAGGCCATCAATCTGTTGACTTTACTACTGGCTACCCAGAGATTTATACCCGCTGTTCATTTAAAAAACAATCTCTTTAGCAGGAAGGGAGAATGTAATACTTATCCACTATGAGCCATTTTTTTCTTGAGGAGGCAGCAGGTGAACTCGAACTGAGGAGTAGTAGTTTATTATTAACTGAAGACAGGAACAACACAGGCACTTGGGGGAAAAGGCACAAGAAGTACAGGAAGGCAAGACGAAACAAATGATCCGACAAAGACTGAAAGAACAACGGGGCTTAAATACTGCTGAACTAATGAGACAACAAGAAACAGGTGGCAATACAGGAGAACAGGCAAGGAGCTGATTGGCTGGGGAGAACAATGGCAACGGGGCAGGGCGGATGAGACCGACACAGAGCGTGTGCGGAGGGAAGAGGAGGCAGGGCAGGAATACTCGAAAACAGGAGGGATACACAGAGCGCGAAGGCAACCAAAATGCAAAAGACAAGATGAAGAAGGAAGCAACAAAGAGTCCAGACAGACAAGCTCGTGACAGTGTTGCCCTCTATCGCTGTAATCTTAATTCAGACTGGGGGGTTTGATGGATAGCAGCGGGGCACAAAATACACTGTTTTTACTCACCTTCCTCATCTTTCATCTGCTGTCTGTGTCACGGCCTGGCTTGCTCTTACAGGGAGCACGCCAGTATGAAGCCCGTATCCTTATGACTCATCTCAAACTCGGCAAGAGCGCAGCCACTGTCGCCTGCCGCCAGATTTGTGCGAGGAGCTTTGCAGAGACACCGTTGTGCCATTGAGTGGTTTTCATGCCGCTGAAACATTCCAGGCCTCATTACCATGAATCTATGAATGTTTAATTTTGGTTTATA
Organism: Myripristis jacobus; assembly: GCA_900302555.1. Taxonomy (NCBI): domain Eukaryota; kingdom Metazoa; phylum Chordata; class Actinopteri; order Holocentriformes; family Holocentridae; genus Myripristis; species Myripristis jacobus. Next base: position 21,426 of record OMLB01027092.1, on the reverse strand, counting down.
TTTCCAGCCTCTTTGCTCACGAGGAGTTTCCTCCCACGTTCGTGTCCATGGATCTTTGACAATCCTGATGATGAAAGCATGCGGGGATATTTTTGTGGGGAATGAACACCGTACCGTTGTAACCAAAGAATGCTGTGTAATTGTATCTGAAGCTTGGGCCGGCTATATGCCTAATTAATCAGTGATTTCCCCGATGTTTTAGAATTGCAAATTGGATATGTTGAGCCTTTGAGCTGTTCTTTACACTGACTGCATAGCTGGACTGACAAACCCTCTTAATGGCTCCAGGCTAATTATTCAGCCTGTGGATTCAGGCTCTGGAAGGCTGCCTCTGATTTTGGCTGTAGGTGTTCTCTCTCTATCTCTCTCTCTCTCTTTCTCTCCCTCTCTCTTTCTCTGTGTGTGTGTGTGCTTGCTTGCTACTGTAACATACAGTAGGAAGTATGTATATGCATGCCCTTGACATTTCTGTGCCGTGGATGGTTTTGTGGTGGGTTGTGGTATGCATTATACATAGAAGTGCTTTATTCGTTCTGTGTTTGTCACTGTTCTGGTTTAGCTCTCTGGGAAACAAAGCTTTCTCTGTTTGTGTGTGTGTGTGTATGCTTGTGTGTGCACTGTACTGGACTATTACATTAATTTCTCCTGACAGTGTGAAAAGGCTTCTTTAGACTCATGTGTGGGCTTGATCTGTATATAGCTCCCAAGTTAAAAACGGTTTTGCGTCACGTATCTGAAAATGAAATCACATGGAGCTGTCGGCGCGTGCGGTGTTGCAGAACATCCAGCAAAAAACTCAAAGCAGGGAGCGTGCCAGACAAAATAATGTCAAGCCCGCACACTGAGTTGATCTTGCGGCAAATTAGACGTTCCTCTCTTCCTGTGTTGTTACAAAAACAGCCTGATAATCATTTGCTTAGCCTTGGTGACTCACAACACACAACTGCAGCTATTGTCTCTTATTGTGATAATGATTCAGATCTGTCACACACAGCACTGAGGGGGTAGATTCTGCCTAAATTTACAGACAGAAGCTGTATTCAGTTTGGATTTCCCTTTTATTTGGCCTCTGTATGCAGGAACTGAGAGCAGCTTAAGGGAAATCAATTAAAAAGAATTAAAGAAAAGGAAGGAAATGAAATGGCATTTCAAACCCCTACCCACCAAAAAAACAAACAAACAAAAAAAAAAACTCGGGGGAACAAAGTTCAGCTCTGTGATTGGTGGAAGAATGGTGGTGAATACATGTCCATATTATAAATGCAAAGGAGTTAAACGTTGAATTTTATAAGGTTTCATATTGCTGCATTTCAAATGATCAAGAGCACTTACGCAGCGCTGGCTCAAATGTGTGGCCGCGCTGCCAGAATCGAGCATCTTATTGCAGAGCTCTCTGTTTACTTATATTGATGATTTGTCTCGACAGTTTGTTTGCTGACTGATACAGCACTGACAGTTTCAGAGTGAGTTTGAGCTAATCTCCTGTTCTTCACAGACACTGTATTTTCTCTTAATCACTCTCCGCAAGAAGTGTTGCATATCGTAGGTGTAAAGGAGGTACAAGGTAAAATGATAAAACCCCTGTAGAGACTGCTTAGAGGGTGTTGGCGTGTGGGCGTTTGTAAGCTGTTATGACTTATGCAGCCATGGAGGACAGCCTACAGGATTGAAATAATGGTTTCTGCCATCTAGTTAGCCTGCCATCCAAGTTGTACAGCAAATCAGTTACACACAGTTATAGTTAATGTCTAATACTTTTGCTCCTTGTGCTTGTTTACTTTTGGTTAGTTTGCAAGTTTGGGTTGATTGAGCACATCTTTAAGAAAAATAAACAGATGGTTCAAGACTTTTAATAGCTAAGGCAACGGTCTGGCACTCAAACAGCTTCTCTTTCTCGTACTTTCTCTCTCTTTCGCACACACACACATCACAGGCATCAGTTCACAACCCTAAGGTGCTGTATGGCAAAGTCCCTGCATCTAACATTGTTCACCGTTAGTCAGCCTTACTGGATGACACACACACACACACACACACACATGCACATGCACTTTCCAGCCCGTAAGCATGCACGCACAGCACTCTATTCCATTGTAGCGGTGTGCAGTGGTAGCGGCAGCAGACAAACAGAGGGGGGCGAAGGACGCGCAGAGTTAGTACTGAGAGAGAGACAGGCGCTCTCATCAGTGAGTGGCTCACCGGCTGTGTGGACAGAGCTGTGGTGCAGGAGGAGGAAAAGAAGAAGAAGAAGTACACCGTGAGGACAAGCTGCCTGAAGACCGGGGCAAAGCCGAGCAGTGCGTCGCAAAGGACAGCGAGGGAGGGAGGAAGGGGGGGTAGTGGGGGAGATAAATTACTGAGGGGAACAGGGGAGGGGAGAAGTCGCTCGGAGCAGGGATAAAGCAAGAGCAAGCGGGATGAAGCTTAAGAGGATGCAGGGGGAGGAAAGCACACAGTGAATGCTTCCTTGACGGAGGAGAGAAGAGAGGGAGTGTGCGCACAGTGTGGAAAAGAAAAAGACGAGCAGGAGGAGGAGGAGGAGGGGGAGCACCGACAGGAGGTGGAGCTTACGGAGCTTGAGTGACACGAGACAGAAGAGGAGGAGGAGGAGCGCGAGGGCAAGTTGATGGATTTGATTTGGAGGGAGTATTTTTAGAAAGAGGAGAGGAGACACGGGAGGAATACTGAGATGGAGAATGCTGTCTTTTAGGAGCAAAGGAGCAAACTAGGGAGGAAGAAGAAGAGGGAATAAGATAAAGAGACGAGGGGGGGGGGCATCCTGAGATCAGAGCGTGACAGAACAGATTAGCTCTGGTCTGGTTTCCCTGCAGGAAAGCACAGAGTGTGTCCGCGTATGTGCATGAGTGCCTTCTTCTCCATGTGAACGGGTGCGTTATCATGTTTCTCCCTGTGACTGTGGCAGTGAGAAGCGTGTCTGCTTCTCTGCTACGAGATGAGGCTTCCCCGTGGTTACCCACAGGATCTAGCACCACTGTGTAAAGCCAAGTGGGGGTGGGAGAGGGGAGAAAGGACAAGAAAGGGGAAGGAGCAGAAGAAGAGTGACGTCACGAGGAAGTCGAGACATGAAAAGTGAGGCCACAAAGTGTGGCAGAAAAGACATGAGTGCGGGAGACAATTGTGAATTGAGTTAAAGTTCACACTTTCATGGTGGAAGTGATTGCTGCCTCCAGCTGTTATGGTGAACTGTGGCGAATGCTGCTGGATGTCAGTGAAGCCCAAACAGACACCTGACTCAGTGAAGGGAAACCGGCGCGCTGGAGCAAGACAAGCTCTCTTCTGACTAGACTGCACCAGGCACGCCAGCCCGACTAATTTTCATTGCTGTCATTTAATATTTTCTTTTAATTACCTGACCTTCTTTCAGTTTTTATTCTCTCTGCTTAGCACATGGTATTTTGTATTCTATCCTTGGTCCTGCTCCATCCTTATCTCCTCCCCTCTCTCTTGCTCATGCTCTCTCTCTCTCTCTCTCTTTCTCTCCCTCTCTCTGTCTGTCTCATCCTCTCTCGGTAACTGTCACACTAAGCGTGGTGGATGCTAGAGTCACTCATGTAGAAGCCACCTCGCTTGGAGCACATTTGCATGGATGATTTTTTTTTCCTCTCTTCCTGCTGAGTTGGATGATTGGAGCAGTCTCAGGTCAAGGTAGACATACAGAACAGCAAGAGGCACAGGAGAGATAACCAACAAGTAACTGCTACTGAGTTAATCTGGGCTCCTACGCTGCCAGAAAAGGAGACTTCACATCAGACAGTTTTGAGTGGGTGTGCCTGCACATGTGCAAACAGTATATTTGGAGTTAATGAGGAGTGCATGCGCCTGTAAAGCTAAGCACGTATCCAGGCGTGGATTACAGCAGTGGATTTTTCGTTACCCTGGAGCTACATGTGGGCCCCAGCCCCTGAGGCCTGGCTGGGAAATGAAGCCTTTCCCGCGGCTGTAGGAGCACTGTGGGCAGCCATGGCCCTGGAGAGGCGCTGTCTCCGGCGGGGATCCCCTGCTGTGATCAGGAGGGGCTGTCGCCGCCGTCCTGCAAAGCCTAGCCTGGCCCAGATATCCTCCACCCTGCTGTCAAGGACACGCCTGCATGGCTTGAGGCATGTGTGCTTCCCTGGTGGCTCTGTGGGCCGCAGGGCTTTCTGGCTGCTGGCCCTCTGCACCTCCGTGGGCCTGCTCTTATCCTGGTCCTCCAACCGCCTCCTCCACTGGCTCTCCTTCCCCACATACACAAGAGTCCACACAGAGTGGGCCAAGGAGCTCGCCTTCCCTGCAGTCACTATCTGCAACAACAACCCTATCCGCCTCTATAAGCTCACCAAAAGCGACCTGTATTTCGCCGGACACTGGCTGGGCTTGCTGCTCGCCAACCGGACGGTGAGGCCCATGGTTCTGGACTTGCTTCAGGAGGACCGTCAGGCCTGGTTCAAGAAGCTCTCAGACTTCAGGCTCTTTCTGCCACCCAGAAACTTTGAGGGAACCAACCTGGAGTTTATGGACAGACTCAGCCACCAGCTGGATGACATGCTCCTCTCATGCAAATACCGAGGGGAGCCTTGCAATGCCCACAACTTCAGCTCTGTAAGTCCAAGTTCTTTTCACATGTTTTCGGGTGGCTTAGCCTTCACTCTGAGCTAGCTCAACTTTGTATCTCCTCTTGCGATGTCATGCCTTTAGCATCAGTTATTCATATCAAGATGCAATGTAATGCAATGTAATGTACATTGGTATATGCTGGCATATAATGCTCTGTTTTATTGCTTGTTCGAAGGACATTTGAGTTTTAAGTACCCACTCTTGTATAAGGCTGTGAATACAATAGAAACAACACCATATAGCATTCTAAGTTCCTCTTATAGCTTTTTTACTCATCACACATACAAATTAGCAAAGTCTCTACTATGTAAAGCAGTTTCCTAACCACCATTTGAACCCATATTAACACACTGCTGTTAATGCAGTGATAACAGTGGTGTTAAATGCATGAAGATAATATGGAATCTCCTCAAGCTTTTGCAGTATAATAGAGTGTGTGGGTAATGGCATGTAGCCATAACAATATAACAACATGGATGATACGTCTAAATAGGTTATTTGGAGCCTTGTGGCAAGGCATAACTAGATCCCCTCAATATCAAAAAGCACTGTCTCTGTCACAGTGCTGTGCTGCTGCCCCTGAGGAGAGTACTGCCTCTGTGTCTGATCTCTCGCATATCTGTCTTTTCGTGTGGATAGATGTTGGTTTGGGGGACCAGCGTGCCCATGCATCCTTGTGCACTCCCCTGGCACATCTGAGCCGTGGCAGATGTTTTCTCTGCGGTGAAACTAAAGCTCCAACTGTCTTTGAAACAGTTTTCTGGCATTTAATTTATATTCTTTCTTCTTCTTTTTTTGGGGGGGGGGGGGTTCTTTTCACTGCGGACTCTGTCATGGATGGACTCAAGGATGAATGAGAAATGGCAGATAAATATGCCGTGGCTCTGCCTATGAGTATGCATAATGTTTTATCGTGCTGTGTCTGTTTCTGTTGTTGCGGAGAGTTTGCTGCCCTCCTGATGTACCAGCCATAAAAAATAGAGTAAAAAAAAAAAAAAAACATGCCC
>OMLB01027092.1:0-15785 GCA_900302555.1 Myripristis jacobus | reverse complement strand
ATGAGAAATGGCAGATAAATATGCCGTGGCTCTGCCTATGAGTATGCATAATGTTTTATTGTGCTGTGCGTGTGTGTGCACGTCTGTTTCTGTTGTTGCGGAGAGTTTGCTGCCCTCCTGATGTACCAGCCATAAAAAATAGAGTAAAAAAAAAAAAAAGCCTCTCAGTCAGCACCTAATCTCTCCTGTCTGGAACAGCAGCATCATATCTGACTGGTTATCGTTCTAACAATACAGCACTCAACCAAGCATAACAAACAATCCCTCCCTCTTGTCAACTGCAGAGGATAAAATGACATACACTTAATTTTTTTTATCAGATCTTCATGAGCTCACGGTCAGTGGCCAGTGTTGTGTGTCCAAGACTTGATCCAAATGAATGGCTTTCATTAGTGTGGGATTAGCCGACCCTGGCGCTGTACTGGCAGGCTGCACCGCTGCCTCTGTCCGCCTGGTTTTCTCCCTCTGAGCCCTCCATCAGCAACAGGACAGGGAGCAGCAGCCCACCATCAGGCAAATGAAGTGCTTAATCACAACCCTGCCCTCAAGCCAACATTCATTAATAATATTTTGAAGAAATCCCACTGATCTCAGTTCCAAGACACATTACTTGTTTTTTGTTGAATTTAGAGGCCAGGTTCAGCGTGTAGGACAGGAGGGGTGGATGTGTTTATAATGGGATTCTTATGCCAGGTCAGTATTTACAGAAGGTCAATCCAGTGTTCATTTTTATGTCTGAGTACAGTATATTAGGCCAATTAAACTATTACACATTGCAATTTGAGTTTCCATGATTAATAACAACAGAATTCAAGAAAATTAAAATCTGGAGTAATTGAATTGAATTTATAACTCCTACTGCACAGTCAAATCCCCTCTGCTCCTATTAGTATTCCCTTGCTGTTCACATTTGCTCCTTTTACATGCAAACTTATGCCCCGTCAGTATTTTGGATACCCAAGTTTTCCATATGTATTAGCACACATATATGGAAAATATGTAAATCCCATATCTGAATTGCGTGGGCTACTCTCATATTATCGATGATACCAGTGCATGTAAACATATTACTGTGTGAGCTGTTGGGGCTCTGTTGTTGTGATTTTCTTCTGTAAAGTGGTATTTTTGTCAGATGCACACTTTAATTCTCCTTGCCTGCATCGATTTGGTGTTTGGTGACTTGCCATTACCAGGATATGTGCTTGTGCCGCCTGCCGGCCCAGACCTGGTTAAATGCACGTGGCACAAGGTAGATATCCTGACCAATATGACTGGCTCAATATGTGCCATGATGCATGGAGGATTGTAGAGGCAGTTCCATCTTCTATAGATGTCAGGAGCTCGCTGGTCGCTACCCGGTCCCAAAGCCAAACTGTCCCTGCAGTTCACCGCCAACTTCTGTTTGGCTCTTTGCCTAATATCATTGAACCATTTCCTACACTGAGCAACAGTTCTCCAGGGACCAGAGCAAAATGGTAACCACATGTGCTATCTCCTCCTAAGCAAATTTAATTTAAGATGCCATATATTTGCTTGTGGCGGATCCGCTCTGGATTGTTCTCTCCATCGTGAAATGGTAGGAACATTCTGGTGCAGAGTGCAGCGCTTTTAAAGGAAAGTAAAAGAGGTGATTTGAGTGGTCATGACTAACATCAGCCCCTACCACACACGCTGATAATGTATTTTATCTAATTGTTTCCAACTGCACTGCAGCGGTGCCTCTAGCCATGAAAATACAAAACATCAGATGCCACGCCCTGTGTGCCCTAGCTGTTTGCTGCTGACTGCACTTCGCACCATGCACAATTGATTCATAAAAACAAAGCCTTTGGTGTTTGCAGACTGTGTGAGCTCAGTGTAGCTGTAACTAACTTGCTTCTCAAGTTAAATCACTGACAGGACAGAGGTGGGCAGAAGTTAAATCATGGGTGCTTGGAGACAGGGATAGTCAAAAGAGGAAGTTTGTTCAAGCAGCTTATTCTGAAGACCTTGACAGGAATATATCTGAAATACCATGCAAATGTTAACATGGCTGATGAGCTTCCTATCATACCCATCATCTACACAGTGCAGTACTATTTACATACATACATATTTCATTTGACTTTAGCATGCACTGGCATATAGCAGACATGTGAGCTGCCAGTGTTGCTGTCAGGAGATAAGCATGGAAGTTAATAGTCAACACTGATTGATTTGCTGGGGTCATATCCATCTAAATGTTGTATGAGAATAGATTGATGCTAGGGAGGCAAATCAGTCCTCTGAGTGTGAAAATCGAACAAGGCCAGATCCTGGGCAAACCTTGCCCTAGAGCTCTTCCTGCACCTCCAAGTAATGTGAGAAATCTATACAATCATTATACAATCACCAGTAAATCCAACACTATGAGGAACTGCATGAAGGACAAAGTTGCTGCAGCAGCATGTTATCCTCATTCCTGCTAGATACACACCTGTAACGGGAACCCTAAAAAGTCGCTGTATCCCCTGATTTACTAAGTCAGGCGCAAACCAGCCTGCAGTCGCTAAAAACGGCACAACTATGAACATTGTAGCCATGATTTACCAACAGCTGACATTTAAATGAGCTCCTTCACAATTTCAGAGCAATTGGCCAATTAGAATTAGACAAAGAAGAATAAGAGTCAGATCTAGATTAGAATTAAAGAATTAGAATTAGATTAGACAAATTTGATCTGTCGCTTCTGAATGATCCATTCTAAATGATTAAATATTTCTTGTACTGTCTGTGCAAAGATAGTCTACAATATATAGACAGAATTTATATTGTAGATTTTATTTTAAACAGTCCTTACAGTGAACGGGCCATCCATCAAAAAAGAGGAGGTCTGCCGTGCTCATCCTCATACCCCTCCACCTCTTGCTCTGCATCCTCATCTTCATCCTCATCATCGCTGTCTTTGCTTTTCTCCAAAGGCAACTATTGTTCGGAATGCAGAAATCAGCAGTGCAATTATTTGAATTTTAATTGTAGCCTTAGTCATTTATTTTACATTAGTCTTAGACAAGTTTCTTTTTTTTTTACGCAAGTGTTACCAGCCTCAAGTCCTTGTGACCAGCTCAAACAGCATCGTTATTCTGCTTTATCAAAATAACAATCCCTGTCAACAATATTTTTCATATTCAATATCATCATCATTAGCCAAAACATATTTCTGCATGAAAAATAAAAATACATTAACCGATACTAGCCATTCTTCTGTATCTTCAGTTATTGCTTACAATTACAGTTATATTCCAGTCACATACTGTTCATCTCACTTAACATTCAAATTGTTCGTATTTCTAAACAACCCCCCGCCCTCCAAAAAATAAAACCAAACAAAAAAAAAACAAAAAAACAAACAAAAGAAAATGACACGAAAAACTTCTCTACATGAACCAACAACACCTGGTGGTCACCATTACAAAAATTACGGTGCAACAAAACTATCTCTAGGTCACCGGAATATTTCACATATAACTGCTGAACTCAAAACGAAATACTTTTCCCACACATGAGGAACTGATGCAAACAGCAAGTTTTCTTTTGCGTCTGTTGCTCGTGGTAATTTTGGGCAAGGCAGTGAAAAATATGACCCTACTGTTCCCTACTGCACCTGGTGTTATAGCAGCACCTACCAAAATTGATAGTTATATTTACACCAAATTCTGTATTATCCAAAAGAAAGGAGTGTGTTAGTTTTTATTTTACTTGTAATAGAGGCTATTATTTCATCCTGCACTCACGCAGTGCCATTAACGCCACTGCAAACCATTAGTAAATCAGGGGATTAATCTCCTTAAATTTGTTCCCAAATTCACTGATGCCAATGATGTTTTTCTCGTAGCAGTGTCCTGGTGATTTTATTTGTACAGCTTCTTTGGCAGAATGTTGAACGTTGTCAAGCCTAATTTGGTATATCAGAGCCGTGCTGATGCCCTGGCCATGCTTGGCTCCTCATGAAGTCCCACCTCACAGGGGGCCTCATGCCGCTAACCGGCCCTCGGTGGATTTGCTAATCTCATTAGCCTGCTGCTGCAAGTCAGCAAAGACTCCCCGAGGCCTATTCATTATTGTTGCATTTAGAGCGCTGCTGCTGTAAGACGAAAAAGGATGTAAGAACCAGATTAAGAGAGTGGAGAGGGAACCCAAGACACGCATAAACTTAACATTCAAGCCAGTGGGTTATTTGTATGTTTTTGTGTGTGCATGCGTGCGTGTGTATGAGTGTGCATGCATGGGTGCGTGCGTGTGAACATATTTGGAGAATCTGTATGTAAATGTGAGAAATCCAGTTTTGATAGAGGTCGGTGATTACAGACTGAACAGTACAGAGCGTCCTTTGAACTGCAAAGCACAAACAGCAGGGGGGTGGTTTGGTGTTCGGGTTGAGAGGAAGAGGAGAAAAAGAGAGAGGGAGATGGTATAGCGTAAAGGCGATGGCTTGGTCTGGTCGGGAATACCAATGTGTCCCATAATTCTGTGCCAACCTCTTGCAGCAGTAGCAGGATCCCCTGTGCTGAATCCATCACAGTGAACAGGAACTAGCAGACAGCTCACTAATCAATAAATCTATTAGATCCTTGCTGTAGTTTATGGTGGTCCATTTTGCTCCCAGCTTTCCTCCCAAATCGCAGATACTGATATACTCCCAGCCCCCCCACAGCCAGTCCCAGGCTCACAGTTTGGGGATAACAGCACCAGAGCGCAGCGCCAAAGGCCAATTAAGGCATGACCTTCCAACCATCCACAGTGTAATGTGAGTGATAACCTTATCAGGCCACAGCTGGCTTAGGCTTCACTCTGTGCTACAGATACGCATCTCCACACTGCCTGCTCGAGCTCCACTGAGAATGAGATGCTGCACCTTCGATAATGAATTAAACAATGCTCAGATGGCGATTAACACCTAATCACACTCTCTTAGCAGGGGATGAAAAGAGGTTATCCTCTTTGCCTAGCCACCAAAATGTACCACGTCTGTTCTCAGAGAAATGACCACTCCTAGCCACAGCAGTGTTGCATTCAGGGCCGTGTGATACGACGTAAATCTCATATCCCGATACATATCGCGATATAGCACATTTTGAAGTTACATGAATAAATAGTTTATATAATATGACCAAATGGGAAGGCCTATTTCGTATTTAATTTTGAATTATATACTTGACAAATGAAAGGTAAAACATATTTGATCATTTTTCTCCTTTTATTTGGAACCTTTGTGCAATCTTTCAGTTAACCAGAAAATAAAATATAAAATATGACTATGCAAAACAGAAGTGTAGTGATGGAGAAAATCTATCAGCAGTCTTGTGCCACCCGATGGTGGCACAAGTTTTTTCCCAGGGAAAAAATTGTGCTGTGAATTTGCCATATGGAGCGACATTTCTTCAGTTAATTACCTAGGCCAATTACCTTTGTGTCAAAATGCTGCCAGAGCTACATCATAGGTGTCAGAGGCTTACTGTAACTCTCCAAAACTATAACTGCATGTACGGCAATGCAAGACCGCTTGCTATTTCTACTGAATGAAGACATCACAACATGATGCAGGTTTTTATCTCTCGTCAGCCAGCCGGAGCCGAGGAGGTTTGTGTTATCTGTTCTGATGTTGCCAGCTTGTCCCCAAATTCTACAGACTGTGAGGTGTCACTAAAGTCAAGGTGAGAAATAAATCAAAACATTGCTTTAGAGTGCATTTTTGTTTCAGTTAATGCAACCATAAGTTGTCCAGTTATAATCTGAGCTTCATTAGGGCAGAGTTAATAAAATCCTGACACTGCTGTCCAGTGTTTTAGTGATCGGTGAAGTGTGAATAAATGATCATACCGGTGTAGACAGCGTAGCTGCAGAAACACTTAGACACAGGATTTAAATTAAGTTGTGTTATTATGTATGTTATGCAGTTAGCTGAGGTTTTTCAGGTCTCCTGGATGCCGTGCAGGTGAACATGCAGCATTGTCCACATTACTAACAATATACTCCCGTAATAAATGACCATAAATGATTTGTGACACAATGAAATAAACAATGGAGCATAACATAGAACAAAAGATGTTTTTCTAGCAGCCCTTGCAGCATTATGTTTGTCTTTAGAGGGATTGTGTGTGTGTGTGTGTGTGTGTGTGTGTACTATATGTAAGATTTGGCTTTATTAATAATTACCTTATTTTTTCACTGTGCAGGTAGGTATTCTTTACAGTATGACATTGAGCTTTGTTTTTTTATTTTTTTTTTCTTAATAAATGCAGCGCAAACAGTGTGCTCACGGGGAACGGTGCAGATTATGAAACAAATCCTTCGTTCCATTGTTGAATTTCCTCTGTCAAAATCCCCTGTGATGTTTACCTATAATCCTTTTAAGCAATTTGTCTGTTTCCATTCACCTTAAATAATTTTCTTTTCTTTGCATTAAGCACCCTTGGTTCTTTCCAGCAGCGCTCGGCTGCAGACACTCAGCTCTACATATTTGGGTGTACAGTGGTGGTAGGGATGATTGTGGCAGTTGGCATTAAGAGCTCTCTCGCCTCAGATTCCAGCAACCTTTTGATCACAGGCCGCCCTTTCTAACCTCATAGCTACTGCTGCATGCCATTTGTGAGCAGGTTGCTTTGCGATTCATCTCTCCAAAGGTTAATTGAATAAACATGCCACAGTCTTCTCAATGAAATATGTTTGTGGAATATGTTTTAGAGTTGAAAGGGAAGGTACATGCACATCAAAGGTCTCCTTCGGATTGTTCAGTCAGCTCAACAGACACTAAAACATGCACTGCTCTCGTTGATTTATTTTCAGACACAGTGTTTATTTTTGGCCTGTACATCAGCTAATTACACACGCTCTTACAGAGACTCCAGTGCTTTCTAAAGCTGAGACATCTGCACCACCTGTTGCCACTCTTTCCACCTTTCCTTCCACGTCAAACCTTTTTACCTTAAACAATGAGGAGATTGACTGAGGCCTATTTGCACAGGGCATCCTTGTTCCAGCTACCGTTAAGCCTCGCGGTGTTTTATGCACACCTCGGTAATAATGCAGGGCTCTCTTTCTCTCGTTTGTCATTGACCTTTCAGTGGCGTTCTGTAAAGCAGACCATAAACTATTGATCTGATTTGAAATAAACAACTGAGTCAGGGGGAAGCTGCAGCCCCGGCCACAGCAATCTCATTAATAGAGCTGATGCTCTGCTTGCCATGCCTCCTGCCCCAATCCAATTTCCCTCCTTAAAACGGATGGCACGGGTGTGTTTATGAGCTCCTGCTCCCGGCTTGTAGTAAAGACCATAACAGGGCCGCATCCTGCTGTGAATGGAACCACTGCTGGTCATTGTTATGCCACCAGTGCCGGGGCACCCACCTTACGATGGATGTTTGACAGCAAGCTGCGGGCACCAGTGAGCAATCACCTTAATCTCCCTGTTTAAAGCCAGCCCTGAATGCAGATGAAAAGATTATACATGGTTGGTATTCATAAGGTCACACTGATGCATAAACCACAGGACTTGTAAAAGGTTAGTGTTTAAAATAGAAAGCTAATAGACGGTGTTCTCCTCTATGAATACCATTAGCTTGGGGCTACATCCAATCTCTGTGCTGTACCTCATGAAGAACATGCACGAGTTACAGATGATTAATTCCAAAATCTATATGTTCACAGCGCTGGAAAGAAATTATTGTTCTATGCCTTATGAGTGACCTTTCCCAGTCACTCATAAGGTCACTCATGCCTTCATTTACCTCATATACAGAAGGTAAATGAAGGCATATAGCAAGTTGCCATGTCAATGTGCTGCTTGACCCAGTGTCTCCGCTGCCCCCTGGCATATCTCCTACACATGGATAAATAATGTATACACACACACACACACACACACACACACATACATATATAGATACTGCATATATGCATACTGATACACCCACAATTAAAATCTATATTCACACTCCGACTTTCTAAGCACACAAACACCCACTTGCAGCATCGTCTCATGCTCTCTAGCCACCCACACATAAACAGCCTGTTATTGCTTCTTTTTCTCTACTTTGTTTGATTTTCAGTTTATAAATCTGAAGGGATCTGTACGAAACAATAATAATAATATAGAAAGGGAAGATGTAATAAGTGAAGACTTCAGCCTACACCTTTTTTTTATCACTTTAAACTTGCTTTGGTTTGACACTGCTTCAAAAGCAATGATTTTTTTTTTATTGATTGATGTATTTGTTTATTTATTCACAAGTGTATCTGAGTAGTATAAGTTGAAAATGAATGTAATGAACTCAGCTTAAAAAAAAAAAAAAAGAAAAACTCAGCACAGGGATAGGGAACAGCTTTTGCTCTGTCCAGTGGACTGAGTTGGCAGATCAATCAGCAGCAGGCATGGCACTGACACTAATATGGGCTTCCCAGCGTGTGATACTGGCTCTTTCGGACTTTGCTCATAGGTGTCCCTTATCCTGTCTGCCAGGGCAGTAATCAGCCCAGGGACCTAAACACACACACAACACACACCAGCGTAAACACAACCAAACATAAGATGCAATTAGAGTGTGAAGAAAGAGTAGCTACCACATACTTCCGCCGCTCACGGTCTCTTACTCAGATGATCCCCCGTGGCTGTCAGAACTCAACACAGCCCTCACTTCCTTTTTTTGGCACATTGCAAAGAATACCTATGGTATTGTGTGAAAGCTTTGTTGCACAACAGCTAAGAGGCATATATACAGACATCCAGTGGGTATTGTCAGAAGTCACATCACTTTTTCTCAGATTTTGGACTCAGACCAAAATCTCCTTTTCACATCATTACATCCCACATGATTTCTAGACTCCTCTGTTTTCCGGTTATGACTACGATATCCAAGGAGCATTACAATCCCCTGCAGTTATTAGTGCTCACATGGCATATGACCGTTTTAGCCTGCCGTTCCGGGGCAGTTTCCCTCTCTGGGTCAGGCACTCTGTGATGTGGTGGTGCGTAGGTAGAAGTCCACATGGATTAGCTGGGCTCGGAGGCTTTTGGAGGTTCAGGTCAGATTGCTGCTTGGCATCTGAAAGCACGAGCTTCCAAGCCTTGGGCTGAAACACAAACTCAGCCATGTGATGGATATTATGCATGCTGTCTGAATCTCACCTAGTTGCATTCTCCTTATCGCACTTGGTTCCATAATACGCATCACTGACATGGATTACGACAATGTCTGATTTGATCAAATAGTTCTGGATCATAATGGTGCTGCTGTCAGCCACCTCAGCTGTATTCAGTAAAGTGAAGCAACCATTTCAACTTATTCTTCCCTTTATTTTAGATTCCTGTGTGTGATTATGTTACTATTTCACCCAGGAAATGTGCCCACTGGCAGAATTTTTATGGTTTCTGATGCTATCTGGTGAAAACAGATAGCAGTTCCTTTATGCACCACTAGTTTTCTCTTCCAACTACAGGAAGTAGTCTCAGGGTTAGAGAAGCAAGATTGCACCCAGCCCCTTACACCTGCATTCCTCTTTCAATTACTGCTGCCTTTGTGCCCTTTAGCAAAGCACTTAATCCCTACCTGCTTCAGCAAAATGTGTTGGTGCTGAACACTACAAGTCTGCGGTTGTAAAAAGTAGCTCCCATATGTGGGTATGTACTGTATATGTGTGTAACCTCCACCAACCTTCGACTGTTGCTGTAAATCAGAATTTTTGGAGTAAACCAGTTTCAATAAAGTTTGAGAGGAACGGACCACAGCAGAGGCAGAAAGTAAACAGACTTAAAACACCAAGCAGATGTTTGTTCTCAGTTGAGTCTCTCAAGACTGTGCTTTGAATGAGGAATCAACAGAAGGATACAAGCTTAAAGCATATTCTCTTGGCAGTCCACTTGAAGATTGTGCATCTTTGATGAAACCTGGTTCCACTGACACTGCCTTGGTCAGGACACACCAATGCCAGCTTGCTCTCGCTTTCTCTCACACACACATTTCGCTCCCTGCACTTCCCCAGGGAACCAGAGGGCATGCCCGTGGACCTTTGTTAACCTGTTGTTAAGTCAGTAGTATTGAACTGGATGCTATTGATCCCAGATGTTATCCATATTTTATTACGTTTGCACATGTCAGCAGCTCAGAATTGGATGCTAGCTTTGCCCTTTGGATGCAGCAGCTGTTGCAGCATGAGAGAATAGAAACATGATGGCATGGGCTGTAATGTAATAGGCATTCTGATGTGAAGATGCCAAAAGTTAAAACTCCACATTTGTCAATATTGCACACTGTTAGGCTCACTTTCGTGATTTCCACAGAGTGTGACTCTCTCTATCACCATGGGATTACAATAGGCATGAAACTTTTAAGCCCTCGCCTAGAGTGAAATTCAGCAGTGTTACCAGAGTGAGGGCAGGAGTCAGTCTTATTCGGAGGGAGGCAGAGTGGAGGAGGTGGGGGGTGGAGTTGGGTTTTGTAAGGCAAAAGGAAATAGATAAACAGCCAGGAAAGAGAGTTGGCATCTGGAGGCAAAGAACAGAGCAGCTTTCCAGATTAAACCTGGACAATATCAAAGAGAGAGGCTTCTCTGAGATCTTGAGGTTCTGTCAATAATTTAACACACTGAATGTCTCACTGTTGTTTGTGCATCTGCCTCAGATGGGTATACCTTTATGAATAATGGAAACACAAGGAGCAATTTGCAGCAATTCATCCTGTGCACTTGACGGCACATCCCAATACAGCATTACCTTCACTTACCTTCACCTCATTATAATTTTGTGTATGTAAACATAACATATGAATACCTCTACATATATCAATGCTTATATCTAGATGGCAGATTATATGTTCAGCAAACCCTCTAAAATGACACACATTTTGTGCTGATTTTTATGAAACTGCAATGTATGCTAAATTTTGCCAAAATTATTTTTGCATTTTCCATTGTTTGTGAATCTAGGACATGTTCTCTCTCTTTCTCTGAAGGATATTATTCACACAGCAAACTGGAGAAGACAGTGTTTACATTGGTTTAACTAACACAAATCCAATTTCAGAACTTCCTTTTGAAAATAAATACAAAATGCATGAGTATGAGAAGTGCAGAAAGTTGAGTCAGTCTGGAAGATAACACTGCAGTGGGGGCATGACCCCGCAGCAGACCAAAGCAGCGGTGCAGTGCCTCTGTTGAGCCACATGCTCAATAAAAAAGGATATCGGTCGAGTCTAATCAGGCATCAAGACGGAGTGAAACCAAAGGGTCTTCTGCTAGCGAGGCACGTTCCTTTCACGGTGTGTAATTCTTTCAGGGCTTCGCTGTTGTACTCTGTTGGCCATTAACATCGACTTGGTTTGTTGTGCCTGTGCGTGTGTGCGTGCATGTGTTTGTGTGTGTGTGTCTGTGTGTGTGTGTGTGCATTTCCATCCATATGTACATGAAAAAAAAATTGTTGCATTAGGATTTTTTTTTTTTTTCTCATGCTGAAACTGCTAGTCAAAGCAGTCGCTGCAAGTTAATTGATGCATCCCTAAGCACAGCAATTAAGGAGGCTTTTTAATTTCTGCCTTACAAGTATCTGTGCTCCAAACCACAGACCAAATGACATTTTGAGAAAGCACGCATTAGTGGTACAACTAAACGTGCTCATACACAGCCCTCCTCAGAAAATGAGGCCCATGACTCCTTTTCGCATAAATGCTGTTTTTCTTGCGGTGTCCAGATGCTGTTTTTTATTGAAAGGATCATGATGGGAGATGCATACTGAAAGTTAGGAGCACATTCAAGATGGAGGAAAATATGAAGAGGGGGTAGGGCGTAGGGAACATTGGCCCTACGATGCTCATCAGCATTACAGTCCTTGTCCCCCTGGCACGATGGGCACAGGTGGCATGGGCCCATTACTCATGTCCCCATGGCCTATCATTCATGGGCAAAGGGAAATACGGTCTCGATTAGCACAACCCCAGCCGTGCTACAGTATGCAGTATTTATGTGAGTTACAGCGTGTGGGAAGCAGCAACAAAGGAACAGCCAGGAAAACGGAGAAAATCTGAATTACAGTTGGTTAATAAGAAGCTGGATTCCACGGTTCGTTTAAGTTTTCTTTTTCAGAACAGTAATCTACAATTCCCATTAAAAATACTGAAAGCAATAAAGGCCAGACAAAATAAACCCACGCTGTATAATATTTCTCTCCCCCCATCCTATAAACCAAATTATGCAGAATGTGTAAATATAGAATGGTACAGAGTAGGAGGAAAACAAACAGCGCAAAGGTAAGAGTAGATACTGTATGCACAAAAACGAGGTGAGAAAAGCTTGCTAGACTGGCAGAGATTGGTGTCAGACTTGGCAAGATGAAAGTGTTGTGTTGCTCTCACTTTCTCTCCCTGCCTCTCGTTTGCACACACATACACACCGTGCAGCCGGGCCCAGCTCTGAATACATTCACACCGACTAAGCATGATATATTGTGGAATTCAGTAGAGCATAAATGCATGTACACATTGTAAACCCACTGGTACATCCCAGTATATAATTGATCTGCGGGCAGAGGCAGGGTGTCAACACCCATGGCAACATGTCCTCCTGTAGGCAGTCAGTAATTGTTTTCTCCTGCCCCTATACTGACGACCTATATTATCAGTATCTGAGGCACAGAGCAGAGCCAAGGCTCGATAGTTGCACCATCCATGCAACCTCTGTCCAGTGCCAGAATGATCACTGCAGTTCCACCATACTGTAGGAGTACCTCCTTCAGCAGACGGGACTTACTCAAGCATCCAGTTGAAGGTTAATTTTCTTTTTGCTGACAGCTGAGCCAATATGTGTGATGGTTCATAAGTGACACGTTTATAACCTGGGAACACAGGAGACTGGGAGCCCTCGACCTCCACAGCTAATGTAAATCTCATATAAATGTCTACATACCTCTCCCTTGTCCCAACCACTGAAAGGTATCAAAAAGGAAAATTTTCATTGTTGCAGACTGTTATCAGTTACTTGCATACAGACTATTTCTGGCTACTGATTTAATAGATATTGCAGGCACTCTGCCATAATTAACAGTGAATGTCATCACGAATCCCCACCCGGAATTTCTAAACCTTCACTGAACTAAAAAAGGGAGCCAAATCTCCAGTTTGGACCTCTGAGAAAGCCAATTGGCTGTGGAAAAACATGAACCACCAGGCTCCTATGGCATCACACTGCGCAGTCCTACTATTCCCTCCCTTCTCTTGGCATTGCCTTCCTTCGTCCTCATGTCTCACCCCTTTGCCTCCCCCAAGGCCCTGTGATTTGCAGCTAGGACGGCTGTCCTGACAGCAGCGGTAAGCACAGGCCTAGCTGTCCTTCTGAAGGACAGGTGCCTCTGGCCCCCGAGGGGCCTGCCTGGGCAGAGGACAGTGAGAGGACATACTGGAGCCATCTTTCCTGATGACGGCAGCTTTCCAGCTGCTTTGACTCAGATGCGCTAACAGACAGAGAGAAGAAGCCCCTACGAGCTCCAGGCTGACCAGAGCTTCTCCAGCCAAGCCGAGCCAGAACAAGAACAAGAGAGAAAATGTAATCACTGATAACCAGAAAGGAAACATTTACATCTTTCCATAGTCAAGCTTGCGAAAATGTATTACCATCGACAACAGGCAAAATGAACTCCTCCTTGTTGCACATTATGTCTGCTCCACTCTGCTGTTCTCCCTGATGTTGCCAGTGGAAACACACCGTCTTTCACTGAGTAATGCACCTGCCTGTGGTGGTTCACATTGTCCCTGTATGACTGCTCGTCTCCAGAGTACAGCCGTTTTTTCCTTACCTCATTCTCCACAAATATGCTGCTGCACATGTCATGCCGCTGCCAGTTGCCAGGGAGTGATGGCTTATTAATCTGTGTTGCATCTCTGTAGATGGCTCGAGGTTTGACTTGAATCACCACGGGAGCAGTTAAGAGGGGGTATTCATCATAAACGATAAGACATCATGTTTCTAAATATGTGAGAGCCAAGGATGGTGCAGCGTGTTTTTTCAACATCCCAAATTTCTCTTTCCCTCCCATATTTCTTGCCTCCCTCTCCCTCTTCCTCTCCTCTCCCTGTCTTTTTTTTTTTTAGTCATCCACCATCTCTGCAATATATTTCCCTCGTTGAAAGATTAAAGGGTCGCCTGTATAAATTCTAAAATGGGGATGATAAAACAGAGAATGAAAATACATTGGCTAGATTTCACAGCTCTTGTAGCAGAAGACAGCTGAAAGCAGCTTTGACATTCCATCATTTGCTACAGTCGGGATTGCATTTTACACTGATTACACCTCTGCTGCAAGAGCTGATAATGTCTGACTGTATAACAATGAAAGTGATTTCACATAAGACTACGCACATGATATTTTAATAAATTCCTGTTTTGATTTAAATGGATCTCTGAATTAAGGCTCTGCCCTTTTTTATTTTGTTAAACAGCTGAAAGCAATGTAGAGCAGGCATGTAATTGATTGTCTTACTTTTCCTTTTTGACTTTTTTGCGTATACTGCCAGAAAGAATATTTGATCCAGGTATTGTATCTATCTGTTTCAAATATCAGATTCAAAATGGTGGTGGGAAGTGGAGGTACACAAAGTATATTGGGAATATCCATTATAATCTTTTAATGTAACAAAGTCAGACATCGTAAAAATATTTTTCATCTCAGTAAGATACATTTATACGTAACACTAAGTTTATGCGTTTATCCAGATGTTTATATTTTTGCTTTATTTTTAAATCTTATTTTCTTTTTTGTTTATTTAGTTACAGAAAAAAACATCTGTCCTCTGTTGCGGACATGATGCATTAACAGGTACATGTTGCAGATTGGAGCTACACTTAACCCTGCTGGCCATTATTTAGCTATATAAAATGATATAATTTTTACTTGGCCATGTTCATTGGACAGCAGATCACAGTATTGAATTTTTATTGCTTCACCGTGTTTAACAGGTAATGAACATGCAATGTGGAGTGCATTAAAACCCTTTAATGCACACCTCATCATGCATTATTCCATTTGTGCTGTGGTCACTTGCCAACAACAGATGACAGACAGATAAATAATTTAGGAGGTGATATGTTCTGAATGTAGATTTTCTTGTCTTTTTTTCCCCACATTGTTTTCACATGAGTCAGTCTTGCAGTGAAGATGCCAACAGGTGGTTTGGTTTTAAATTGGGTGAAGCAGAAGAACCTGCATATTTAACCCTCCTATTATGTTTGGGGTCAGTTTGACCCCAGCCAATGTTTAACGTCTCTAAATGAATGATTAACATCATTTTTTTTGCTTCATATTTGATGAATGTTCCTAATGTAATGGGCACTGCCGGGTAAAGATGAAATTGACATGATGATATGTTTTCAATGTCCTGTTCACACTTTGTAACGCATTGGTTATAAATAACAAAAAATATGTACTTAGAAATAATATAAATCCATTAAAACACCAAAAATTAATATTTCTTTCCAATTTCAGATCAATCAGTGAGATTTTATGGTGATTTGCATATTTTTCCATTGTCGCATAATAGGAATACTGGATGTATAAGTGGGGGTGGGGGGGAGTTATGTTTTATTTAAAGGGCTATTTAGGTCGTCAACAAAGAAACATAAAGTACCTGACACATAAACTTTGATAACAATTTTAGTTATAATAATTTTGTGGAAGTTTAAACTGCAGGGGTCAAACTGACACCAAACATAAAAGATGTTTGTAAATTTGAACATA
The DNA here is from genome assembly GCA_900302555.1 of Myripristis jacobus. Classification (NCBI taxonomy): domain Eukaryota; kingdom Metazoa; phylum Chordata; class Actinopteri; order Holocentriformes; family Holocentridae; genus Myripristis; species Myripristis jacobus. The sequence continues at coordinate 52 of OMLB01027092.1, read as the reverse complement.
ACAGGAGGGTTAACCTTACCTTTAACATTAACCCTTACCTAACATTAAATCT
>OMLB01027090.1:0-10238 GCA_900302555.1 Myripristis jacobus | reverse complement strand
CATGCTCCTCTATGGGTACAGAAAGTTCTACAACGTTTGGGGCGATGAAAACTAAATATATAATGTGAAAAATGTCAAAAAAAATATATATATTATGAAGATACAAGGTTTTGGTTGGATAGCAGCCACTTGTAAAAAATCATCTGGATTTATTCAACTTTGGACATGAAAAGCAGTTCATTACCAATACCAATAATAATTATTATAGTAATAATAATAATAACTTCTTTATTCATAATACCACATGATAAAGATAATAATGATACTATCCCACAGCAGCAATTAATGTAGTAGTTCCTCCTGCAGTACAGTGAAGAAAAATTATCATAAATTATGAACAGTGACTTTGCAATATTTTTCTGGTGTCATGGCAACCAGCAGGGGGCAGAGTAGGACTTGGTTCATGAATGTTCATGTACTGTACGTCCACAACGTGCTGGATGCCCTGTTGAATGGTTGGTGGTTGTCTGAAGTATTTGCAGTCTGACTTTTGTGGAAAATATTTTTAACATAGCTATTTAGGTGACACCGATAGGATGTAACCTGAAGGTGTAATCATTTCTATTATAAAGGTCATTATTATTTTCTTAGTCGGGAGGGTCGGTCCTGGACGCCATTATGCCTGAGAGTCAGATGTTGATTATTCATGGTGTAAAAAGTTTCTTATTCTTATTCTGCCCCCCCTCCACAGGGGCTGAAAGTTGAGCCCCATGTTGGGTGGAGTTACTGAAGATGATAAAATGCAAAGGCCCAGCTCAAATTATTGTACTCACACTAAGGTGCTATAATCAGATTTTGTTCATTTTGAGTTATTTTATTGAGGATAATCGACAAGAAAAGTGCAGAGAGAAACCACTATTCATCTGGGCCAAGTGGTGAGTTTTTTGACCAGACTTAATATAAATAAAACTCATAACTAAGTGCGTAGAAATGATGGAGACTTGGGTAGAAGAGATTCCTACTTGTTAGAAAAGACCTTTCCATAACCAAATAGACACTGGCTCACTGCCGACCCCTGCTACGCCTGCTGAATCTACCTGCGCTCTCATGAATAAAAGCATCATCCATACCTAAATATACCTACAGAGCAGCAGAGTTGAGAGTTTTCTCTTGTGGTTAGAGGGTCCTTCAGCTCATTCACATACTGTGCACGCATCCACTGAACTGAAGTGTCCTCTAGCAAGACACTAAACCCCTACCAGCTTCAGAGGTGCTGTTCTGTGTTTGACCTCTGACCTTTCTGTGGAGGAGGGGCAGAATAAGATAGCATTTCCCCCAGTGCGATCAGTAATGCATCACATACTTTCTATTGCACCTAATGGCATTAAGAAAACTGCATCATGCTTTACATCAACATTATTATTTTTTTTGTTTTACTTTTGGTTTTACATTGAATAAATAAAAGCCTGCAACACTCAAACTCCATCCTGCTGTTACGTCAAAACCAGAAGTGAGCTGCACAGGAAGAGGAGGTCCTCCCCTCCGTCAGGTCTGAGCTGATGTTCAGTCTGACGCTCAGACAGTCAGCAGCAAGACAGCATGGAGGTCACAGCTGTCTGCCTCTCACTGGGTGAGTACCGACTCTCTATGTCTCTACATTTCTATTTTCAAATGGTGGGTTATTGAGTTGAAAATGGCTCTTCTGGTTTGTTTGGTGTCCAGCTAAACCCGTGTGTCCATAGTTACTGCTGCACACGACTGACAACCTTTTTCAGTCCATTGTCTCGTTGTCATGTGATATTAAATAAGCCTTTATGATGCACAAAAATCAACATGTGCTGCAAAAAGGCATTTTTAAGCATCAATCAACCTCCAAGGGCGGCTGAATATGTTTAGCTGCTGCTCAAATTTCTAACTCACAACATCACAACCAATATTACTGTAAAAAAAAACACAGGGTTAAGAGGTGTGATATCCCATCAGCTTTTATGATAATGTAGGATTTTTCTTCTTAGCTACTAGATACTTATCTGCATATAAAATCGTCCATTTATAATACACATCTCCCTTCCTCTGCCTCTCCAGTGACGAATGCGCTGATGCTGCTGGTTGCACAAATTCAGCGTGGTTATTATGCTCAGAAAAGTGGTAAGCAGCTTGTAAAATAGTTAGGAAAAGATGCTCAAATTATTTAAATCTTTTTCCTACCACATGCATTACTTCTCTTTACTCCAAAACCATCACCACAGTAAGCCTTGTACATCTCTGTTCCTCTTTCACAAGTGCTTTGTGCCCAAATATCTGTGTGTATATCTTCATAATGCAATTCTTCAGTTCTAAAACATTATATTGTTAATAAAATGGCTTGATTAGGAAGAAAATGAACACAAAGAAAGAAATTCTGTATAGTCTTTCATATACAGGAATTTCTTAAAACATGAAAGTAAGTGCAATGAGCACCCAATTCAAACAATGCTTCTTCCAAGCATACTGACGTGCTCACTTATCTTCCACAAACAAGAAAAGGCAAGCTATAGACTGTGGCTGACACACTGTCCGAACTTTCCCCGGCATCTGAATTTGTCACAATGAGAGACTGAGTGAGATTTCACTGAATTTACTATGAATTTGTTCTTTACATATCCATATTTGAAAAACCCTGTCATGGATAATCTCTAAAATCTTGAGTGTTTTTTTGTTTTCATCCATGATTTAAATTGTGTCCATCCTGTATAAGGTATAGGTGCTTTTTTTGAAGTTGTGCCATCTGTAATTTCTCACGACAATGTCACTCTCTCTCTTGGTGTCTCTTTTTCAGATCCAGCCGTTCTCAGCATTGTTCCAAACAGACTGCAGGTCTTTGAGTATGAGCGAATCTCTTTTAACTGTGTGGGGCTCGACGGCTCCTCTGGATGGAGAGTTATGAGGAGGATCAACAGAACAATTTACACATGTGCCAGTAATTGGGAAACATTGAAAGAGTCCAGTTGCACCATTAGAAATGTCTATGCCACAGACAATGGGGAATACTGGTGTGAGAACGGAATTGGAAAGAGAAGCCACGCTGTCAACATCGCTGTCGCTGGTACGTTTTTAAGTCAATTCCTTAGATGAAAACTGGATTACAAATGTGAGGTGTGTTTTCAGTTTGTGTTTAAAGTAACTCAGCGTCTTCCAAAGGGCTCTGAAAGTGCTAAAACATTTATCCAAATGTACGCAAAGTTACCTAAAAGTGCTCAGGTACCCCGAAGTAACCCAGTGGTACCAAAAGCACTGCGAAGTACCCAAAAGTGTCAAGATACCTTCAGGTTTCCAAAACTATTGCATTACTATGAATCCAGTGAAAACTTGGATTGACTGAAAGCAGCCAAAAATATCAACCAATAGTACAATCAATAGTTCAAAGTTTGCAAAGTTACCACTGCAAAGTGCTCAGTTAAAGTGCCCCAAACTATCCAAAAGTACTGCAAAATGCCCAAAAGTGTTCAGTTACCCCAAAGTGCTAAGAAAACCCCAAAGTAGATGAAAACCAATACAATACTTGAGCTTTGTGGTGCAATAATGCAAAATGCAGGGAGTTTCCTTGGCTGGTGATAAGCTTAATCTTTATTGTGTGATCTTGTTTGGCACTTGATTGAATGCAACAAGTGTAAAAGAAAAAAAAATGCCACATTACCATTAACAGTTAAATCACATGGTTGGAACTCTATGTCTTTGTGTCTGTATTTTCACATTACGCCATAGCTTTGTTGTCCTCCTGCATGACTGAACACCAGTTTTTATGACATAAAATGTCATAATCTTTCTACAAAACACCCATTCAGACGGTACTGTGGTCCTGGAGAGTCCTGTCCTTGCTGTGATGGGGGGAAGAGATGTCACTCTGCGCTGCAAAACCAAGACGACTCCCTCCAACCTCACAGCTGATTTCTACAAAGATGGCTTCCGCTTCGGGAGCAGCTCCACCAGAGAGATGACCATCCACAATGTCTCCAAGTCTGATGAAGGTTTCTATAAGTGCAGCGTCTCTGAAAATGAGGTGTCACCAAAGAGCTGGCTGGCCGTCAGAGGTGAGTAATAAGAGCGATTCCATGAGAAATGTTCAAATCATCAAATCATCTGTCCTGAGCTTGAGGTAACATCATTGGTGGAATCTGCAAAGGTTCTTTCTTTTCCTGCTGATTCCCTAATTGCTTCATGTTGCTGTGGCGTTCCTGTTCTACCTTGTCCTCACAGAAAGCCCAATGAGTAAACATCACCAAAACAGGTGCATTATTTTGAACACAGACTGTGAGCCTGCTGGTGGCGCTAGAGGGATGGTCAAGGGGTCAACAAAAAAGCTCATTTTCATCCTCTAGGCAACATCAATGTTGTAGTCAAACTCTACGGCGATCCATCAAATAGATTTTGACACTGGTCATTCTGAACCTCCATGCTGACTGAGTGGCCAACAGACAGACTAGCATGGTGACGTACAGGCCCCCACTTCCCAAAATGCTGCCATTAAAAGGAATACATGTCTAGGTATATTGACATTTTTACAAGCGATGTCTTGCACCTTATTTCCCCAAAGCATCAATGTAGGCCTCATGTCTCTTTTTGATAGATGCCTCGACTGTTCTTCTGCTGTTTACTCATTTTGCCACCACCATTTAAAGGACTTTTTCAGCATTTTGGGCTAAATAAACCTTTTCCCGACTACTTATTTAGTTATGAGGAGAATTTTACTGTTTCATGGTCTAGATCAGCAGTTCTCAATCTCAACTGGTGTCGCCTCAGGGCCCACATTCATCCTTAGTCATTCACTCCCTGTCCACATATCGGTTTTTGGGGCATAATGCAATTTTCCTGACTTTCCCAGACTGACGTAAAATGTTCAATACCATTTTCACCTCGGTACATGCAGTGGATCGGTTCCTGTGGCTAGCACTATGTATTAGCTTAGCATAAAGACTTGAAGTCTATGGGAGTCATTAGCCTGGTTCCATGCCAAAATCATTTCAAAAGGGCATTTTTAGACAAAAAGATCCAGACATGAGCGCACAAGGTTACAGATCACTATGTACAACGCTGATTAAGTTTATTCATTTTAATCTCATAAGAAGTTGCACATAACAGGATCCAATTAGCACCTTGTCTCATTGTGTTTCTTTTTACTGTCTCTGCAGGACTTGAAGAAAAGACTCAACCCTCCCTGCACTGCTCCACCTATCTCATCCACGTCATGTGGGGCAGCATCACCGGCTTACTGGCGGCCCTGCTCTTGGCGGTGGGACTGCTTCACCTTTGGAAGAGCAGAGGTACTGAAACACGGCTATGCAACAATACAGGTTTCATATACGGCACCACATGAGGAAGTGGGGGTGATGAATTATTATCTTTCTACGCTATTGGCAATTTAAAAAAAAATGTCTCTGTCTCTGCAGAGGCCAGAGAGGCTAATCCAGTCGGTGCGACATATGCTGTTGTCTCAAACCACAGGAGGAACAGAGGTACTGCATCTGACTTTATCTTATTTCTACTTTACTTTGGCCCGACTTGCACTCACCTCCTGTGGAGCAGAAGGGAGACAGGCGTCTTTTGTACAGGAGAATTTCAGAAGCTCAAATTGGCTATCGTGCACCTTGGTTCAGACAGTCCACCAGCCTGTGTGTTTTATGCATGCAGAGCGAGACTTTGCTGTGGTTTCGCCTGCAGAAAAGCCTGAAAACCACCTACTTTCTTCGACCGGTGCGCTGTCTCTCGCTCCGCCTCGGGCCGAGTCTTGTTTCAGACGCTTGTGATAACTTGAGCTCCGCTGATACAAACCACATGAGAAAACCACAGACAGAAACAGGTCGGGGGCCCCTCACCAGGCACCTGCATGTAGCTTTTCTCACACAGGACAAGAGGTCACATGTAGGCTAAATATATGCCCTCCTTCACTCACTACTGTTTGTGCTGATTAATGTATTGGCCCTGCTGTTGTGTTCTGCATCAGTATGAACCATTTCAGCTTTTTTATACACCGGAAAGTTTTAGATCTTTGAAACCCAGGAGCTGATGGGCAGGCTTTTCAAATAGTTTTATTTTTATTTTTTCACAACTCATTTTCTGTTTTGTTTGGGTAGTTTTCTGATCATTTTCAGTAGGTTTTTGCCAATTTTGTGGTCATATTTATCTTTTTTGTCACTAATATCTTGCAGATTTTTGAGTTTATCATATATTTTTCCCATTGCTTTGAAAGAGATCAAGTGACTTTCCTCATGTTTCAAAGGGTTATTGATATTTCTTTCAGCACCATTAGTGTAATAAATGCCTATATAAATCATCATCATCATCATTACTACCTTTATTTAAAGCTTGAAGGAACAGTGACAGTCCTGGCTCTCAGTTGCAATGTTGCAGAGATCACAAAGGCCAGCACAGAGTAAGCAACTGACACAAAAAAGATAAATATGAGCAGAATAAATAGATAAAACTGAGTGAAAGAGCAAAAAAAAACACTATGTTTAAACAGCGTACCACTGCAGGATAAATCACAAGCATATCATAAAAAGTAAAAATATAAAAAAACTCACAGGTGGGAAGGTTATTGAAAGGTTTTGATAATAGTTTGGAGAAAGTGTGTGTATTCTATGAGGCCATTTACTCATTAAACTGCACTGTGCTGCTGGTTTCAGGGAGGGGCCGTGTGTTGGACCCCTACGACGTCTGCACTGTGTACGAATGAGTGTGGCAGTGCGGTTGGAGAGGTCACCGAGGCTTCCAGCAACGCCGGCCAATCAGAAAGGAACGGGTTCAGCCGCCGCCATCAGTCGCCGAACCATCGATGCATCATCAGAACTGAAGTAAATCTCTTAAAAAGGTCACTGACTGACAAAATCTGCCTCTCGGTGAGGTTTTCTGAGACGAAACCAGCCTCCACCTCGCCGTCACAGCTTGTGCTGTTTCCCCTTTCACTACCTGTCCTACATCTCTTTTCCTTTTGTTGTCCTGGGTTTCTATTTTCAGTTCAGCGCTGATGCTCTTCTCTCATAGGACACATGTGCAACTTTGACGCATTTTCACTTTCACCCCTTCAGGATGATTTTGTAACTTATTTCATAATCGTTTGAGTTTGTCATGTGCATGTCTGTCTCAAGAAAAGAAGATTCTCACAAGTGAAGGCAGATTTAGATATTTGTTATGTGGGTTGTTGTGTATGAGTGTTTATATTAACAATACACTCGCAGAGCGTGGAGGGTGTGTGTTTCACCGACCACAGAGCCTCCGTCTCTCTGAATAGAACCAGTGAGAATCAGCCGAGTCATTTCCCCAGGGCTGAGGGTAAACCTGCTGTGTATGATGCCTGTAGCTGAACAAATGGCATTGTGGGAAGGATCAAACAGTGACAGGTGCTGCTGAGCTTCAACTTCCTCCAGAGAGGCAGCAGAAATGTGAGCCACTGGTTTACACAGAGCATAGCTGAGTCGACCGATGCTGTTGTTTCATCCACCTCTGAATTAAAGTTGAGCTGCCACCCCACTAGCAGTTTAGTTATTTATTTATCTAGTTATTTCTGAGGAGAATTTCACTGTTTCATGGTCTAGATCAGTGGTTCTCAATCTCAGCTGGTGTCGCCTCAGGGCCCACATTCATCTTTAGTCGTTCAGTCACCGTCCACATATCCGACTTCCTCAGACTGAGACCAGATGTTGGACACCATTTCTACCTCCATACGTTCAGTGGTTCAGTTCCTATGGCTAGCATTTCGGGTTAGCTTAGCATAAAGACTTGAAGTCTATGGGAGTCGTTAGCCTGGCTCTGTCAAAGTGAACTGATGAACCTTGCAGCATCTCTGAAGATGTCTTCTTTACACGTCTGTGCTCAGCAAACACGAAATGCTGCCCAGAGAAATCAAGCCACTGAATTCCTTCAAGAGCCGTTCAATTTAACAATGCACAATGGAAAGTGCAGAACTCCACAATGTTTTACTGGAATACAATGTTAACTTTAGAAAACCTATGTGGAATTCCCTTTATTTCTGTTGAAAAAATTTAAAAATTCGGACAAATATTTAGGGAATTTAGAGATATTTTAGTGAAAAATGGTGGACCTACTGTCTGTTCTGGGTAACTTGCTGTACAGTGCTGGAGTTTACATGATGACACTGAAGGCAGAATACAGCATTCATTTGCTTGTTTTTTTTTTTTTTTATCACCAAGAACTTCAGAAATAAAAAGCAATTCAAATAAAAAAGCAATTTCAAATAAAAAAAATATACATATACTTTTACATGTATTTTTTTCACATTTTGAATACATTTTATTTAGATTTTATTTGATTTGTTTTGTGAGACTCACATATACTGAGTGGGCCTGCGTGTCTGTGGTCCATTCAAAATCCTTAATTGCTACCCAACACAGGGGAAAACAAACTGGTGCATCAGTACATAGTAAATATATATAGTATATACAGTTTGAGGACGGCTGCATATTTACCAAATCCATCTGAAGACAAAGCAATGATGAAGGCTTATAATTTGCTGCTCCACTGTTGGGATTATTTATTCACAAAATATTATCAAGGATCAAGTGTGATATGTTAAAGGAGCCTCATGTGAATAAGGCAAAACAACTAAACACGTCAAACATTCAAAACACTGAGTAACATAACCACTGGTAATAAAAAAAAATACATATATACATTTATTAAAAAAAACTTCAAGTGCAAATGTATGTCAAATGTATGTCAGAAATCATCATCTGAGAAGCTGTAAAGTGAAAGTCAAGAGTCCACAGACGATGAGCGAGGACACCAGGAGACATGAAACTCAGGACTGAGATCCAGCTTGGCCGTGACTTCCTGCTAAAGGTCTTCATCGCTCTCTGATTCATCAGGCCGACTGACATCCAGTTTCTGCATCTGTTCATTGGATTTCTTCACACTTCCCAGGAGTTTTTCCTGGTGTTGATCTGACTGAAGCTCTGTTTCCAGTCTGGAGTTTTTGGGTTTTTTTTGCTTTATTTCAAGGTCGGTGCTGATTTGCTTTCTTTTTCTGCTTTGTATCCTATCAATTTCCCTGTCTATTGGTGTCAGTGCCTCCTCTGTCTTCTGTAGCTCATTATCAAGTTCTGCTTTTCTCTTGTCCAGATACAAATTTGACTCGTCTTCGTCCCTCTGTCTCTCTACGTCCCCCAGTTGCATTTCGAGCTCATCTCTCCGATTTTCCAGTTCTATCGGCTGTCCATTCAGTGTGGCAACTACAGTTTCTTCATGTTTCTGTTCATTCTGTTTTTCTTGTAGCTCATGTGTGAGATTGATGTTGGTCCTCTCCAGCAGCTGTATGGGTTCATCCTCATTCGTCTGGCCTTTTTCTCTCTGAGGTTCATCTGACTGAAGCTCTGTCTCTTGTCTGAGCTTTTGGTTTTCTGTTGCTGCTGCTTCTCGCTGTATTTTGAGATCAGTCATCTCTCTCTCTGTCTGTATTGCTTCCCTTTTGTTTTCCTTGTGTTTCCCAGTGTTCTCTTTCTTTTGCAGCTCATCCTCAAGTTTTTCCTCCTCAAGATTCTTCATTTTATCTCTTTCTGCTATGAGCTGCTCCTGGTTTCCTTCTCCCTCCATGAGAAACTCATGCTCTGTATTGTTAGTTGTAGATTTGGTCTTTTTCTCTCTTTCTCTCTGTTCACCGTCATCCTCATTGTGCATCTTGAGTTCTGCGTGGATATCAAAGTGGGAAGCTTGTTAACTCGATAACATTTTGTTTTGTTTGCTGGTGTGATAATGATTTTTTTTTTTTATAGAATGAAATCCTTCACATCAATGTAACAATTGGAGCTGGGATAGAAACTTGACCCTAAAAAACAAAGAAAACAAATGAAATCCTGACTTACTTGTTTTGTCACGTCTCCATTTCCACACAACAAAGATGACGACAGCAACAACACACAGGAAGACAACAGACAAGCCAACGGCAACAGGAACAGCAAGAGAAGACGGGAAGAAATCATCTGAAATGATAAAACACAGAACAGCACCACATTTAAATAAAACTAGCCAGCTATCTAAAACTGACAAAGTGTCCATGCTATAAATTTGCACAACCCCTCTGACCTGGGACGTGGATGTGTGTGTCCCTGCTCTGGTTGATGCTGAGCTGCTGAACCCTGCAGGTGAAGCTGTTGCTGTGGCTCTTCTCCACAGTCACTCTGCTGCTGACAGTATAGAGGCCATCAGGACCTCTGAGTGTCTCTGGAGCTCCAGCAGAGAGGAGCTTTCCCTCAGCGTCCAGCCAAAACAGCTCAGGCTCTGGGTACCAGCCTTTACTTTCACACTCT